>WURV02187081.1:0-12728 GCA_011762755.2 Epimenia babai | reverse complement strand
ATTTCATGATTATGTGAGTATATTACCAAGTAAAGCATTTCATGATTATGTGAGTATATTACCAAGTAAAGCATTTCATGATTATGTGAGTATATTACCGAGTAAAGCATTTCATGATTATGTGAGTATATTACCGAGTAAAGCATTTCATGATTATGTGAGTATATTACCAAGTAAAGCATTTCATGATTATGTGAGTATATTACCAAGTAAAGCATTTCGTGATTATCTGAGTATATTTCCAAGTAAAGCATTTCATGATTATGTGAGTATATTTCCAAGTAAAGCATTTCGTGATTATGTGAGTATATTACCAAGTAAAGTATTTCATGACTATGCGGGCATATCACCAACTGTGTCTACTGTTGAGTATACGATCCATGAAACCAGGTTTGATTGTATCATTGACGGTGGCGATTTGTGAATGCATCATCTGCCAGTTTTGAGTACATTGACCAGAGTGGTCAGTTTTCAGTGCATCACCTGCACTGACTAGTTTTGAATTCATGGGGGGAGGGTGACCCCTTTTAAGTAGGTCACACAGTGTGGCCAGTGTTGAATGGATACATGAGAGTAGCTTTCAGCATTTAACTTGATTTGCATAGCTCTTATTCATATATATATATATAATATGTACAATACTGTACTGCGCAAAAGTCTTGGGGCACCCACTAAATTTTAAATATTTTTGTCATTTTATATTTAGGGTCTATTATTGAGGATTATCTTTTCTGCATTTCTACTTATGACAAAGAAAGCATGTTATCCCAAATTATTTATGAAATGGCTATCAAAATGAAAATTGTGACATTTCACTCAAGTGGTCATGTGAGTCGCACCCGTTATTCTTGCCAAATGTAGACGCTATCCCATATGGTCCTTGTTAGTTAACCATAGGAACCACACAGCAGGTCTATTGCATGGCTTGGGTTGCTGAAGTACACCTAGGATTTTTTCAAGAACAGCCATAAAACCCGACTCATTTCTTCTACTAAAACTCGTGCTATTTTTTGCTTATTATTTTGGCTCTGACTGAGATAAATCAGTTTGATAGATATAAAATAGTGCTGTTACATCAGCAAGGACATTAAAAGTGACATTGCTCTCTAAAATGGATATTCTAGGAATGGCATCCACCATGTTATCAATGAATACAACAAAAGCGGACAGGTTAAAGATAAGAAAAGCTGTGGTAGGCCTAAGAAACTGGAAAAGATGAACACTACCTTAAGGTTACATCATTGAGGGACAGGTGGACAACAAGCACTAATCTCGCGAATGCCGCATCAACTGTTCGTAGAAGTCTTGAGGGTTGCGGCTAAAAAACCTTATTTACGAAAGGCTAATGTCACTGAGAGACTCGAATTAGCCAGAAGTCATGAGTCATGGACTGATGATCAGCGGAAGAAGGTGTTGTGGACTGATGAGTCAGAATTTTAAATTTTTGGTTCCCACAGAAGGCAGTATGTGAGGCGGCACGCGGGTGAGAGGTACGATAAGTCATGTATCCAACCTATAGTTAAGCATGGCTGAGATTCTGTCATGGTTTGGGGTTGCATCACAGCCAATGATGTCAGGGATTTAGTGAAGATAGATGGAATCATGACTGCTCCCAAGTACAAACAGATCTTCATCCACCATGCTGTGCCATCAGGAAAGCGACTTATCGGTAACAATTTCACATTTCAGCAAGACAATGACCTGAAACATTCTGTCTATACAATAAAAACACATCTCAAACATAAAACCACAGATGGCACACTGTTCTGTGTGGCTGCCTCAGAGTCAAGGTCAAGGGTGAACGTACAAAATATTGACATTTTGTGACAATTTGTAGTGTTTAATGCGATTGTGGATGCAGAATTTTGTTTTGATTATAAGTACACTGACATAATGCCCCGTGAACGCTATCTTAAGTGATTATTTTGCCTAATTTGACGTATTATGTTGGTGGCCATGTTCTCGAAGAAGTAGTTGTTAGATTGAGGCTCGTTTTTATTTCGATACTAATTCTTGTATGTCATGAAGAATTTTTAGTGATACGTCATGCCAAGGCACACTGTAGCTGCAGATGTGGACTTGACATTTTTATTATCAATCTCTCTACATGTTCGTTTATGTTAACCTTTCAAGACACAGAACATGTCCTTGTATTGTATGCTAAATTGGTGAGGTTGGTGGGTGGTAGCTACGTAGTTAGTCAGTATTATGCAAAGTAAAGGTAACACCTTATTGACTAACTAAGGTTATGATTAACACAAGCTTTTGTATGCAAGTATACTTCATCAGGTGCAGTAGATATGGTCATTAATCTGGTATTTAATGACGGAATTATTGTGTGTATCATACTTAACTGTCTTCAAACTGATACCTACTAGTCTAATGCAAAATTATTATTAACTATAAACTATAGCAAAACTATATTGATAAAACTATAACCCATTTATTAGTGCAGCCTTTTCAGTTATTAGTTTAGGAAGTTTATTAGTGTTTTAGTGCTATTTTATATGTGTGTTATTTTCTGACACCGGTTCGGCCATATCAATGTTTTTAAATAGTGTATTTATTGATGTAAAGTGTGTTATAGTGGATTTACAATATCCGATTTTTTCGGCTCCCGCTCCCGCCTCCGATAAATCGGAAGGTCATTTACACCATCCATCTGATGTTTCTGATCGCTCAACGGTCCGAAAGTCACATGATACCACTTTTACAAAATGGTGGATTACTTTAGTAGTGACGATGACATTTGGCAGTTGCCGCCGCAAGTGCGGCAACAATAATCGTTGCGAGCCCACCCACGAGAAAAACCCGCGCAGTGTGGATGAGAGATTCTTTATAAAAAAGCGTAAAAAGAACTAGGGGCGTATTAAACAGTCATACATATGCTTCATAGTAAGGAACCGAGCGCATTTCGTAAATTTGCTCATCACTTAACTTTAAATCTAAACGCGGCGCCATCTTGTGGAAAAAAATGTGTTGCAAGGGCGAATATCACGTGAACGACACTGTTCGTTCATTGGTTGACGCTCCCACTCCCGCTCCCGCTCCCAACAAATTTAGAACTCGCCCGAATTTCAAAACGGATCCGATTTTCATGAAAGACGGCGGCGGGAGCGGGAGCGGGGGCGAGAACGGGAGCGGGAGCCGGAAAAATCGGATAATGTAAATGCACTATAAGATGTAGTATTACATTACTTATATACTGAGGAAGTTTTGACCGTTGATTGAGAAGTCATGCATTATTCGAGAAATATCCACGCAAGAAAATGAAATCTGAAAACAAAATTGTTTCAGACTTCAAATTAACAAAACTCTCATGTGGCCCAACATTGGAGAGATACGCGTATATCTAACATACTATTATATGAAACTAAACATTTTGTTCGGCTCCTAAATTTACATTACCCGTAATGATAGCGATTGTCATTGGAAACTTCGTTAAAGTCTACATAATTTGAAAACATACTTGGTATATAAGTCAAAGTTGGATTTAAAGGTAAAAATTTGTGCTCAAACTTACATCTTATATGGCAGTATAAGTGTATATAGTATAGTATAAGTAAAGCAGAACACATAAGAACTCATTGAATTATTAATTAAACAGATAAACACAATAACAACTTTGTGGTTACAAAAATTTGTATTTGCGTATTGATTATAAATTTTACAGAACAGTTGAATGAGCGTGTAAAATTTACTTAGAAATTACATCAATATTTTGTAACATTTGTAATATTTTGCGTGTGGTAATATCCTGCCCATGAATACAGAGATATGGCTGGCATGGAGCAGACGACAAATTACTGCAGAAGAACTTTGATCTAGCTATTCACAGATACGGATGGTTAGAAGATTTCCGTGATAAGAGTGTCACTGAGCTGGAGTTTCTTCATGGACACCTCAACAACCCTGGAGCCCTACCTGCCTATATCTGCTTTAGGGATAAGGTATACTTACATTTTGTCTGATGATATAAATTATAATCATGTATTTGTTTCATTTGGCACATTCATTAATTTGAATATTCAGTAATCTCTTCAAATGTCTCAGAATAATTTCAGCCATATTAATCAAGAGTTGTTTCATACCTATGTTACTGCAGATTTAATTCAAAGTCATTCAAATAGAGTGTTTGAGAATATAATGTAGATTTATTTAAAGTAACAAATTTCAGAAATACGATGATGCAAAGCATGATGAGGGAGTTGACAGCAAAAATGAGGAATTGAAGAGAAAATACTTAGCAGAGAGCACCCACGCCATGAATCTAATGGAAGACTTGAAACAAAGAGTGATCCTCACTCACAACAAAGTGAGTGGTTGTCTTCTGCTTTACATTCTATTATAATACATGCACTACTTGGACATATCCTTCATAATGGTTTGGTGCCGTTCACCATATCAAATACATGCACTACTTGGACATATCCTTCATAATGGTTTGGTGCCATTCACCATATCAAATACATGCACTACTTTGACATATCCTTGATAATGGTCTGGTGCTGTTTACCATATAAAATACATGCACTACTTGGACATATCCTTGATAATGGTCTGGTTCTGTTCATGATACAAAAAACATACACCTGAACAAATCATTGATAATGGTCTGGTTTTTAAACCATATAGCATATCACACTGGAACAAATTATTGATTATGGTCTGGTGCTGTTTACCAAATAAAATACACATATTTAAGACAAATCCTTGATAATGGACTGGTGCTGTTTACATTACAAAATACACATACGGTACTTTAACAAATTCTTGATTTTGGTTTGGTGTTTTATAATACAATTAGTGAAAGCTACTCACAAATTCTGTCAATTTTCCCAATATGAATTCAGTAACAATAATTGCTTTTTTGTCCACTTGTTATTCAGTGTCTGGGCACGAACATGGCATATGCTAACCCAAAAGAGGTCAGTACTTATGATACGTAACTGTTTCTTCGTAGAACGCAGTGACCATGAAAGAACACTTGATAAAAATCTAAATGGACCCAATACAGTTCAGTATAGATATCATAAAGGTTTAAATGGTATCTACTATATTTATGCAGAAGGCATAAATTGACTTGCTGCAAATTCTGTGAAAATTTTTGAGAAGGGTTTTTGACATGATATAATAATTCACCTAGAAGCCGTAATAGTATACAAGTAATATATAAAATAACAAAAGTCAAACCTTTTTAGCCTGATAGAGATTTTATCAGAAGAGCTATGACTATAACATATATACCTCATCAGCTCATCAAGGTGTGCCATCATACAATTGAGAAACTAACACTAACACAGTGTTGTAAAGTGTATAGTGTCGTAGTTAATGTGTGTCCACTGATCCATCTTTTAGAGTACAGTATATATAATAAATGAGATTGTATCGAAGTAAAAATTATTGCTGTGTATATATATTCTGTATGTAGATATAGTTTGGTCTTTTTTGTTTAAAAAATGTTATTGTCCAAAGTTAACTGTACCAACTCGTAGTAAACCCATTTGATATATATAACAAATTCTATGGTAATTTCTAATTATATAGACGCAGTTTACTATACTCTGCACCACCACCCTCAGGGTGCTCGGGAGATGTTTGATGCGATTTGGAGATACGTGACAAACAGTCTGCTTGCTGAGACTCAAACCCAGACACAACGTGACATGGAGCTCTCTCATCACGATGCGTTTATAGCCAGCCGCAGTGCCCTGTATCTTGGTGGAGAAGACTACATGGAGTGTCTTGATGAATTTGTCTATAAGCCATCTGCCACAGGTGCGTACTACTGTAACCATGATGGGAAATAACATTCATCAACACTAAAAACGACAGAAATGCTAGTTCAAATACATTCTCAAGCATCACCATGTATCTCAGACCCACATTATTGTTGGCTGTAGACATCATGTTCTACATCTGGATGGTTAATGCCATTATCAGTTTTTCACTAATTTAAAACCGGAGAAATTTAAAACCATAACGACAGAATTTTACCCACAAACTTACAGGTTCAAAAAGCATTTATTTATTATTTTTTTTATACGAAAACGAATAGGTTAAATATAGCTTGTCATATATCTCTCTCTCCGTGTGAAAATAATTAAGCTGCAGAGATATTTATACAGTTGGTCATAATAAGAGTTAATTTCAGTCAGTAATGAAAAAAATAACACTTGAAAAATAACACTTGCAATTGCTAGATGCATCGTCTAGTGTGGTGTTTCAGAAACTAGTGGCGGCCTGCTGGTTCGGGGAGAGTCGGGCAGTGGTAAGTCCACTTTACTTGCGAACTGGATCAGATGCCATGCCAAACGAGCATCACCCATAGTTCTGCTGTACCACTTTATTGGCTGCTCGGAGGCCAGCACCAGTAAGTTGGTTGGTGTACGTGTTATATTTATGCCAAGGAAATTTTGCGCCAGCCATGCTGAGAAGCCTTGTGCCATCCAGCGGACCTTGTACCCACCTTGTACCACGCTGAATAAACTCATATTACAGGCCATACACTTACATGTAACATAACATTGTGTGGCACTGATTCAGGGAAGGGAAAGTGCAAGGTTTTAGTGCAACTTGAAAACGATCGTAATATATACATAAGTCAGGTGCACATACAATATTGTTCACTCTAGAAAATCTTTCTCGATATATTCAAGCATGAAAATGTCGCATGAACAAGCGGGTCCTATAGATCCTGGGTCACTTAAGATTTGAACTTGCAACCTTTTGCATGAAAAGTCATGCCTCTAGCCCATGCACCTCTGGTGTTGACAATAGTTGTTATAGGTATAATGTTAGCTTACTATTTACTAATGTAAGTAGCTGATTTTTAACGAAGTACACAGAAGTTGGAGATGAAGGGCTGATCAATATTGATGAACATTTGGCCACTGGGCTACAGTTGACTGACCATCCCATGGACTGTGTTAAGACTACATGTACACTTGCATTCATCGATCAATGCTGTCTGTTACATGGATCGTTGTAATGTATCATTGCCATTGTTCACAGAATAGGCAGGCATTTATTGTGTATTGTAGCATTAGTGGGTGATATCCATAGTGGGTCATGAATAAACATGTGAAGTAGCCTAAACCAAAACATGAGACGAGTGCTCTCAGTTTAAGCTCTGTGGAAGGCATAGACTTTTCTGTATTATTACTACCTTGCTGTTTTTAACTGCAGTGGAAACTGAATATGCTTCAACATTGCAATGCTTGGAGGATTATAATTAATAGCTATATGAGCATATATCCATGGATATTCCCACCAACTGTTATAGATATCTCCCACCAACAACGGCCATAGGTATCGCCTCCACCAACAATGGCCATAGGTATCGCCTCCACCAACAACGGCCATAGGTAGCGCCCACTTCCCGTCTCAGATAGCGCCCACCTTCCGTCTCCACCTACGGTCTTAGTTATTGCCCACCAATGGTCTTAGATATACCCCACCAATGGTCTTAGATATACCCCACCAATGGTCTTAGATATACCCCACCAATGGTCTTGAATATTTCCCACCAATCGTGTAGATATCCCCACCGAGGAGTCAAGGGTATTTCACACCTAAGGGTCATGGGTCTTCCCCACATAGGGGTCATGGGTATTCCATACCTAGGGGTCATAGGTATCCCCACCCCACCTACAGTTATTAATACCCACCAGCCCATTTACGATCGTGGATATCCCCACACCACCTACAGTTATTGATACCCACCAGCCCATTTACGATCGTGGATATCCCCACACAACCTTACAGTCATGAATACTCATGACCCCACTAACGGTCATAGTTCTGTCACCAATGGTCAGTCATGGGGTCATATGCCGCCCATGATTATAAGGTTAGGTTCGATGTCAGCCTGCCAATAATGTTAGTATTTCTCAATAACCTTTGTTTATTTTCATATATTTTAAGGCTCAAAAACTCGCCTTATTAAATAATTAATCTTAGAACCGTTGACATAAACCTGGATTATAAGTTGTGTAATTACCGCTATTTTTATTTTTTTATAAATAATTCATGAACATATAAGGTGTCGTTATCATTATGTCATCCTTTTGTTAACTTTGACAGATGTGCCAAATATCTTACGGCGACTCTGCACAGAGCTGTATCGTCACCTACCAAATGAAACCAGAACACCGGGGGACCATGAGCATGGTGACGATGATAAAAATGACATTATTAACATTACCAGGCAATGCTTGGCTAATTTTGAAGCAGCGTTGAAGAAAGTTGTAGAATCTGGGATGGAGATTGTTGTTGTTATTGATGGCTTGAATCGGGTTGATTCTCTTGGGAAAACTGCCAAAGTAAGTTTTTATGTTATACTCGTGTTTCGATCACCTTCTTTGGCTTTAAATTGTACTGACCTTTTACTTCTAATTCATGTCCATTTACCAAATTTTTTTCTTTGTCCTTATTTTCATGTTTTTTATCTGTTATCCAATATTATTATCAACTAAAAATGCTCTCGATAATGCTGTGCATTCAGATACTTGCAGATAATTCAAACCTGTCAATAGATTAACCATTACATTGCAAGCTTAGGCTATTTTTACTCATGTAAAATGTGTTTGACATCTAGGCTCCTTAATAAATACAGTGCAATAAAGTAAACTTCACTGACATTTCATATGTCAAATACCCATATTTACCCATATAAATTTACATTTAAAATGAAAATTTAACTTGATTTAGGTGCAAAGAATAGATGAAACTATAAAAGTGGAATTTTTTGTTCTATGTTAAATTTTCGTCCTATAATTCTTCCAATAAATTATTCTCGTCTCGATAAAACATCCTTAATCATCAAATATAAATAAGGACATTACATTTCTTGTTGCCTTTCAATTAAAATTTATTTTATGTTCATTTTTGCTGTGGTTTAGTTTTAATTTATTAACACAGCAAAAATCCTAAATATAAAACATGGTCCAGTGTTTCAACTATTCAATATTTATTATTTATTTCTTATTATATATTTATATTCTGTTATTTATTTATTGTAACTTTCATAAATAACTAGATCCAAAACTATGTTAACTATGTAAAATATATAAAATCATCCGTATATGTAACTTTAGGCATATGGCGTATGAGGCAAAATTAACATAAGGCCCTTGATCGACACATGAAGTTGAATGTCACGGAGGACTCAAGTGTCAATTATTGATAGGGCCAAATATCACATAATGTAAATTTGTTCCTTAGGAAGATAATTGACTGTCAGCTAATAACTATACAGACATTGTTCTGGATCCCGGATAATCTACCGCGGGGTGTCCGTATGATAGTCTCGACCTTGACATCTGATGAAGTATCTGTTGAACATCTCACATCTGTCATGAAGTACCAAGCGCTTGACATCCAGCCTCTTTCTGAAGCCACGCAAGAGCAGTTCTGCAAAGCAAGTATTAACTGTTTATTCGTGTCCAATTTCAGTGTACATGACATCGTTAAATAAAAGAGCAATATTTACTTTAAGTATGGTAATACGCACATTGCACATGTAATGTGATTAGTATTCTTTTCCACATGAACATGATCCCCCACAACAAACATGTTATAAACCTTTTAATCTTAGGATTATGTATAAATATCTTTAAATAAAGTGTTAAAAAATTAGTTTACAAATGGAGTATGTGATAAGTTGGGGGTCAGTCAAGTGAAAATTGAAGGACAACACATTTTCAGACTAATTTAATTTTTCTTCACATCCTTTCGAATTTTAATATTCTTTTATCAAAGGGTGAATATGTTTTAAGTGCTTTAACAACAACATCTGCAGCGAGTGCTGAAACAGAGTGGCAAGGAATTGTCTGCTGGTCAGTTGGAACGTGTTGTGGCTGTCCAGCAAACACAGAACCCGCTATATCTACGCATCTTCCTCGAGGTCTCTCAACGTGTGCCCGATACGTTACGTTTTATCATTCCATTTAATTTATTCATATATTTCACAATATATCCTTTTTCTGAAACACCACATTAGAGGACACTTTAGTGTATGCTTGTGCTCTGTTTGATCTCAATTGCAATATATTTTTAATAATGATGGGATAAACTAAGGATCCATCACATGTCCATTTAAGGATCCATTTCGATTAATAAAGCACAAGCAAATTGCGTTTTTCAGCAATAACCACCTTTGGGAATTGTATTAAACACAATGCTGTATATAATTACACCATCACAATTTGTTTTGTGTATTGTTGAATGCGTTATGATTTCCAGTTCAAAAATAAAAAATCACCAACTGCTTGGGGGCTAGATACGTGGCATTTGAGCCACATGGTGAGGATAGGATGTCCACCATGTACAACCAGTGGTCAGTGGTTGTTGTCACAGTGTTGTCACAGTGTAGTAATTGGCTGGTGTGATTCATGATTCATGACTGGACTGTATTAATCAATGCCGGTATTGATAACTTCAATGCTCTGTTCTTTTTAGGAACTGTGTATGTTTGGTGATTTCTGGAAACTTGATCATCGCATTGATGAACTCATCTCTTCCCACAAGTATGGCGTCGTTACTCACCAAATTGGGCTGCATTTTTCTAAACATATACAATTTCTTGTAATTTTCACTCTTTCTGCAGAATACCTCCTTTTAATAAACTAAGATTTATTTTATAATAATATGTCGTTACCTATTTACAAATGGAAAATCCATTTCATGTTATATTTTAATTACTCCATATTTTATCAAATTTCTGATGTCACATTATGCTCATTATAATAAACTATACACTTTTTCATTTATGGAATTTACTGGCCCTTAATATGGACGCATCCATGACTTCCATTTTTGACTATTTGTAAGGAAAGAGCTAAAGTACAACATTTATTGACTGAAAGTATCAGCCAGTAAAGGCTGTCAGATGCAGTTCACAATGAATGTTTATGGCAACTACTCAACACGGACACAACACTTTTAACACTCACATACCACTCGTGAAAGATAGCAAATGTCTAGTCATGTTAGAGGCAGATTCACTACGTTAAATCATAACCTAACACAACAGTTAAATGAAATGTAATGTAATGAAATGAAATTTTATTGATTTATGGTGCCCTTTTAACACATGGAAATCAAAATTCCTTTGATATTATTAATATTGACAGTGTTACTGTGTAAAATTCCTTTGATATTAATATCGACAGTGGTACTGTGTAATGTTGCAGCGTTCGTGAGCTGTTTGAGAAGTTTCTGATTCGTTTGGATCAGGATTACAATGACAAAGATGGCAGTAAAAACACAGTGGAAGAGGTTTGCATGACAGAACATGAAGCTGGCAATTTTTACATAATAGATTTGGCTATTTATATATATAGAGTACTAGGAGTTTTAATGTGCCTATTGGTAAATCATGTCATCCGTAATGTGGATGTGGAATGAAATATATTTAATTGAAGTGTACTTAGCCTAGCTGTCAAATGCACTCTATATGAGAAAAACACTGAATAGCTCATGCCCGTCCTGTCATTGTATATCTATTTGTAGGTATAGGTCCACATATTAACTACTTTATAGGCTAGCTTTGTAAAGGGCCAAGAATGCCCTATTACCTTCGTAATAGATATTTACATATATACATACATACATACTATAGCAAGGAATGTTATACAATAAAAAATAGAAGAAATATCGACGAAGGCGAAAAATTATTAGAAAATGGCATGGCTAAGGTATAAAAAATTAGTGCAATAGAATGTCAAATTCCTTAGGTGGTCGAAGCGTTAAGAGGCTGTAATGGTTTTTGGTGTTATTCATGAGTGATTACCGTACTGGCCGCCTTATAAGTCGCACTTTTTAAAGTCTCTAACCTAATTATAAATAGGGGGTGCGACTTATATTATGCACTTACTTAATATCATGACCTAAAATTAACAAACGATCCGGAATACTCATATTTGTGACCATTTTGTCAGCCATTTTGCCCCTATTTTTCGGATTTAGCTGCGTTCACGCTTCAAAACTGACAGTCGCGTGATTTTAGAGTCACATGACCCACTACGCACGTGAAACGTAATCATCTTGTCCAATAATAATCACGCAAGACTTTTGCGGACGAATTTCCAATTTAAAGCGATGTACCCGGAAGTAATTATTATCGCAAGAAATTTACGCTATTGTAAGATTTTTCTTTATTATTGGGTCACAGTTGATTTATTTTAACAAAATTACCTCCGAATTATTAGCGCAACTGCAGACGCTATCCGATTAGCTGCGTTCTCGCCTCTAAAGTGACAGTCGCGCGATTTTAGAGTCACATGACCCACTATGCACGTGAAACGTAATCATTTTGTCCAATAATAATCACGCAAGACTTTTGCAGACGAACTTCCGATTTAAAGCAATGTACACGGAAGTGACTTTTGTCGCAAGAAACTTACGCTATTTTAAATTTTTCCTTTATTATTTCACATTATCGTGTTACAGTTGGCTTATTTTAGCAATATTAGCTTCGAATTATTTGCGCAACTGCAGACGCTATCAGCCATCGAAATCACTTCCAGGTGCATGTACATCGAAGTAAAAAACAAAGGCGATAATTGCCAGGGCTCTTGTCAAAAAGTCTCGAACCACAGATCCAATTGGGTAAATCAACGAATACACTTCCTACTTCCTGTCTATTTTACAGTTTCGATTTCAGTTTGTAAACAAAAATAAGGCAAGTCAATGTTGTTGCAAATGTTTTATTATTATTTAAAAGA
>WURV02187080.1:0-28808 GCA_011762755.2 Epimenia babai | reverse complement strand
GCGAGCCTCAGGGATTCAACCGGATTCGAAATGAGGTAACTCTTTTCGACAAAACCAAAGAATAATCCGCTATGCCTCAATCCAGTCTCAGCTTCAATAAATTGAGACATTCCTAAAATTTTGGCATCAGGGCAAAGAGAATTTGCTAGTCGGGCAAATTGAATTCCCAAATACGCTTTTGCATTCTCGCCAACATTCTCGGGTAGCCAGATATCAACAATAATGTATTCAATACAGTTCAAATTATTCTTCAAGAGCCGCAAGCCATCATCAGAATTTGAAGCTGAAATAATGTTGTACTTATTTCCTAAATGAGATTCGATTAACTCCGAAATCGCAGAATCATCTTCGACAATTAACATTCCTTTTGATTGGTTTTTTGCAAAATCACCTGTCATTTTGTGCGCCCGGGAGGACGATGGTAGTCACAACACCCCCGCCAGAAGTCTTGTTTATCATATTTATTTCGCCGCCCGCCCGATGGATCATTTTTGCAGATGAAGGAAGATCTAATCCATTCTTATTCCTTTTTGTTGATTCCCAAGGTTCAAACAGGAGATTTTTTTCGTCTTCTGAGATTGCCGCACCATCATCAGTAAGGATAATTGAAATGCAGTTACCCACATCAATATTTTTTATTTTTCCATGTGGTCTTGTCTCAATGGTAATTTTTTTCGATCCTACAGCAATTGAGGTGTTAATTAAATTAAAAAATATTACAATCAACTCTGACCTTGATATTAATGCAAAAGTTCTTTTTGGAGGATAAACAATTTTTAACTCTAACCGTCTAAATCTACTTGATTTTTTTATAAAGCTACTCAGTTCATCAAAAAAATCTCTTAAAAGAAGCGATTCGTTTCGCCTGTCTAACTTAAAAAAATGAGACCGAATAAAGTCATCAAAAAAATTCTTTTCCTTTATATATGTTTCAATACTCAAAATTAAGTGCTCCATTTTTCTGGCTTCCCTCTTTGGCAAATCCTGTTTCAGCAAATTTAGGGAAAATTTGATTTGAGCCATAATGCTTTTAGAGTCATGAATGTGTCCAGATAACAACTGCTTTAAAAAATGAAACTTGCTTAAGTCCATGATTAAAGATTCCAAAGTTTCTTTTCCCAAACTCCACCTCAATACTCATATTTGATTTTTTTTCTTTTTAATCTAATCAAAACGATTGAACCAATCATAGATTTGGCAAACTTTATTTGTCAGCAATTTTTCGCATAACATTCTGATAATTATCAAAGATTGTTTAAAAAAAAGGTCTCAAGCTACATTATGATTCAATTGTCATAAATATTCCTCATTCTATTCTATTGATTGCATCCATTACTCATTTAAAAGGAAATAGCCCCGACCTGGAGCTAGTCACCTTCCAACTCAAGAGCCGAATCAACCCGAGTCGCTAGGACCGCAAGCTCAGTCTTAATATTGTGGAAATCGGTCTGCATTTTGGTCTGGTTCTTCCAGATAACAATCAGGATTAGACAAACCACCCCCCAAGGACCGCCGTCCCTCAGTAGGTACTCCCAAGCTTCTGGTGGGATATCAACCGGAGTTACACCCGCCCCAGTAAACCCAAAAGAAGCAAATCCCAGAGGCACACCGCCTGCCAGAGCCATCGTGGTCACTGGCGAAACGCTCGTCATCTCGACAAGGATGATCGAAGCGGACACAACTCCAGCGATGAGAAGCATCTTATTGCGTAGCATGTCTTTCATTTAATCGCCCCCTGTCCCTTTTTTGGTGTTCGACCCAGCGTCTGTGGCCTGAATTGACCTCACCAATATTTTCCTGATTGGCCCGATATCATCTTTGATATTTGAATCAAGGCGAGGATTTAAGTAGAGACTCTCTAGTCCCATGACCAAAATTTTTGCTTGGTCATTTGAGATTTCTAACTGCATAACTTCTCCTTATGCATCCACAAGTGCGAGAGCTGTGGATAATTTCTTAAATGTAGATCCGTTTGAGTATTTGAAAAATGCTTGGGCAGTGTTGTTCGTCTCGTCGACAACCCAGACATTCGTTCCTGCTGTCAAATCGCCGGATGATGGGTCGGATGTGGCATTGGCCAAAATTGCCCCGTTACTGGTCAGCGAAAGCACTTTGCTGCTGCCGTGAAGGAGTTCAAATCCATGGGAAGATTTGAATTCGTGCATTGACCCGTTTTTCGGGTAGTAATAATCGGAAGATCCGCGCCAAATACCATTACCGTCTGATCCCGGGAGGAAATTGGCTGCTTTAATGCTCGAGTAAGCGGACATAGCCGTGTTGAAGATGCGCAACTCTCCTGCACTGTCGAGGGCGAATGCGCCGAGGTAAAAAACATCTGTAGCGTCGTCATATCTAAAATTGTCGTTCCCGATAATTTCAGTACCGCCGCTATTTGCATAAGGGATTCGTTTGCCTGAAAGCGCCGAGGCATTTACATCAGAAAGACCTGTAAAAGTGGACGAGCCTCCACCACTTCCTCCTAAGGAGCTCCAAGCGGCACCGTCATAGACCTCGTGCTGAGTTGTTGTTTCGTTCCAAATAAGCATGCCTGGTGCGCCTGTGAGCGCGTCACGTTCAGTGGTAGTGAGTGAATTCGGGATAAATGCACCGGTATTTGGAAGAATCGAAAGAACGCCCGTCTCGGTCAATCTCAATAGTTCCGACGGGGATCCGGCGCTTAAATTATTGGTATTAGCATAAACCCGAAATAAAGATGCTGTACCGCCGTCTGCGGAGTCGATGGTGATGTTGGCCGAGCCGCTATTCGCCCAAAGACCGCCAATACTTGAGTTTTCGAATAGCAAGCGGTCGTTATTCCCCGGGCCGACATAATTATCTGCTTGCATGGCGATGTTATTGGGAACTGATAAATCTGACCCGTTAAATTCAAAGCCTTCTGTATGTCCAAGTTCATCACTGCCTGCGTTTACATGTGAAATACGGTTGCCTGCGCTCGTAAAAAAGTTCGTCTGTACATCTGTTAGCGCGGCAAGTGTTGTTGATCCACTCCCACCGCCGCCTCCGCCGCTCGCCGGTCCAGAAACATAAATTTTCCAACTCGATTTGCTCCCGGATCCATTCGAGCTCACGCCTGTTACGGTCAAATTGTTGCCGCTGTAACTGATTACAGTGCCATTGATCCAGTTCGTTGTGCTCGCCGTGTCAACACAAGTGACATACTGATTAACCTGGAACGCGCGATTTGCCTCGGCTAGGACGAATGTTTTAGACCCAGTGCCAATGGAAACGCTCGTCGTTGAGGTTGCCGTAATTGAATTGGGCGTAGACGCGAGCTCAGTTGCCCAGTCACTTAGCCATTTCGGCAGGTACTCTCTGTAAGCGAATCTGTAACTCTCTAGCAAATCCCAATCGTGGGTTACCTCTGTGATTGGTAGCGTGTATGTCATAATCGCGCCTCCGTGATTTCAATTGATGCGCCGCTGTATCGTAGACCTGGACCAATACGGCCTCTTGTTTTGTGTCGCGGGAAGCCATAAAAGGTAGTCGCCTGCTTAAGCCCAAGATTGATTGTGTTGGGCTGATAAACAAACGGGATAGGTTCGGTTTCATCGCCCTGCCCAGCAACATGCATGAGGTTTGAAAAAAACTGCTCTTGCTGAATCTGTTCCATCGGGATAACCACAACACGTTTTTGCAATGGCCCATTTAGGACACTTGGCAAGCCCACAGGGTGCTGTTTAATTTTCCCCAGCCCGCCAACGCCTGCCTGGGATCTGTCGGGATAGGTGAGCCGGTCTTCAGCCGTTTGGCCACTGTTGTTACCGATTTCGATGGCATAAGATGCATGAAGGTTCCGCAACTGAAAATAGTTTTCGGCTCTAGCGCCATCTTCGTGAACAACAATCCGTATGGCGCTTAACTGATGGGCTTTGTCGAACACCCACGCGGTATTTTTGGGCCAGACCGTCTCATCGGCAGATAGCTCGCCGCCCCACGGGAAAACACCCCATTCGCGTCCGCCGTACACTTCAAGCGGGCCGGTTAATTTTTGCGAAAGATTCGAAACTACAAGCTCGCGAACGGTGAATTTGGTGATTGTTCCGCTGAGCGAAGTGACTTGCTTGATACCGTGCGATCCGTGAACAAGCGCTTCGGTTATGCCGCCACTTGTGGTCAAGTATTCTGCAGGCTCGTCGCCCAAACCCTGGACTGCGCCGGCAGCATCCCACTTAACAAAAACGGCATACGTTTTGTTCTCGTCATATGGGAAACCATTAAATTTTGGTGCAATGGTTCCTCGCCATGACGACAACGCTAGGCCTGTCGAGTCAAGGCTCGCTGTGCCATGCGTTGTTGTAACCGTGAAATTTTCAGATGTAAATCCGGACCCATCATAATCAATGATTTTTGGCCCGTAAGCATACCCAGAGTATGTGCCTGTCTGACTGGAGTTGTGATCGTTTAGATGTACAATTCTTATAGGGGTGTCACTATTGAATTCGACATAGAAAAATTTCTCTGTGTCATAAGTCGCACGGTAAACCTTGTCAAATGAATCTACCAAATTGCTGAGGGGGAAATTGCTGATTCCCGCAGGTCCCCAAATGCTTGCTGTCGAATCAATCGCGTTCTTTGTGCCAATGATAGCCATTAAGCGTACCCCCACAGTGTTGTGCCGGAAGAGCTGCCGCCAGCTGTAGTCTTAAGATCGATCACAACCATTTTTGCCGACGAAAGGGTGAGATCAGACCAATCGAACTCACTGGTATCGCCGATTGATACCCCGTGCCCTTCGGCGAGAGAGGTGTCAAGCTGGTAAAATCTCAAAGGCTTATCAAAAATGGCTAGCTCTCGGTTAAGCTCAGTCATTGCGTCCGCTTTGAGTCGGTAAAAAGTCCGCCGCACATCACCGTCGATGGCTCCCAAGTATGTTGATTTGAAAGAGGCTGGGCTGGATACCTCACCCATGGTTACATCGCCACCCGTGACGAAGTCATTAGCCTTCGTTGTGTTTTTATCGTTTACACCAAGTGCGTCAGTAATTACGCCAGATTGAACACGTCCTGTTGGAAGCTTGCGTCGTGCCGTTGCTTCGAGATCTTCTTCATCTGGCCCATAGCTGAACCGCATCCGGTGGAACGGCTCCGAAATGCGTGTGATTTTCACACCATTCACATAATGGCCAAGTTGGTGATCCGCCGTTGCTTTTGGTTCGGAAACCTGACCGATTCGGTACTCTTGAGCAGCGTTTTCACCACCCCAGCTTCCACATGAAATCAATAGCTGTCCAATTAGGTCTTGCCCAGTGATTTCCGTTCTGACTATTACACCTACGGCAGCGCCGTCTGCCGAGTGATGCGCCGTAAATGAGGAGGTATCAAATGAGGTGACGCCCGCATTTTCTAGAATCCACTTGATAATTTGTGAATGGGAGCTTGGAAAAGTCGTACCGTCGTAAGCGCCTTCGACATCACATGTCAGAGTTTCGCCGCTAAGCAGCGGAGAGCCAAGCATGAGGTATCCGCGCTGCAAATCGGTGATGTACTCGCCTGGTACTTTTGTCCAGTTATCAAATGCTGTACCGGTTAAATCGCTGTTGAAATTTAGGGAATTTTCATTCACCGCTACATTTGATATCGATTTCACGCGGCCGTCATGTACTTGGTAGATCTGTCCGGGGCTATTCACCTCTACTGGAGTAACCTTATCGACCGAGCCAAGAACCAGTATTTTTGGTACGCCTTCTAACTCCTCTTTACCTTCCTTTGCTGTCCCGGAAACGCCGTTGTCACCAATGTATAAATTCTCTTGAATTGGCTTATTAAGCTTCTGCTCCATGCTTGAAAATGAAAAAACAAGAAACGTCCCATCAAGTTTCGGCCGTTCGGAGATGAATCCGTCCCGAATGATCGAATACCCCGAAAATCCGCCATCTTTATCGCCCCTTCGCACAATGACGCGGCGATTCGTGTACTCAAGATCAAGCATATCCACCATGGAATAATTGTGCTCAGATATGGATGCGCTGGCATCAAAAGAGAGCGCGAAAGAGCCTAGATCGGTATCCACAGGACCAAACAAGGCATTATCTTTTTGGTACATTTTTGCTTGGTAGCTATAGGCCTGTTGCAGCCGAGCGTGATATTGAACATTGGCCGGTGAGTCATCCGGCTCGGTAAGGAGTTCGTACACACCAAATCTAAGCACTCGCTCTGCAGCCGCAGCCACATCGTAGGCGTAAATTTCTACAAGGTAATTACTGTTGCTATTGGCGATGCCACCCGCTTTAGTCATTAATCAACCCCCGGTGTTACCGTAGAAAGAGGAACGACTTCGGGCGCTACGACTGGGCCAGGAAACTCGATGTCGTTAATAGCGCGAACAGTCCGGTCAAATCCGTAGTTGATTGAAGCGTTGTTCGCCTGCAGCTGGCTTACGATTTGGAGAGCTGAGTTGGCTAAGGCATTAATAAGAGGATCATTTATCGGCGAGGACATTTCAGAAAGTAAGATTTTGACTTTGTCCACCTGGACATTGAGCATTGAGAGCTGCTCATTGCCATACGCATGCACGGCAAGCATTTGATCCATGAGTGCGGTCTGCGCTGCTGTGTCTGTTTTGATGGTCTCGAGACTATCCGTGGAGGCTTGTTGGTAGTCTATCTCTGTTTGCCGATCAAGTCGCTGCTGCTCCGCTTCTTGCTCTTGGCGGATCCGTTCCTCTTCGGCCAAGTCTTCAGCCTGCCGACGTAATGCGTCGATTTGAGCAACGGCCTCTTGTTGTGCTGCGGCGATCAAAGGCATGGAAGCTGTATTGATCGCCAACTGACTTGCTGTGGTGCTTATTTCTCGGATGACTGGCTCAATAGGTTCGCGCGGCTCTTTAGTCCCGTCCACAAAAGCGAGAACTTCTCTGATCCGATCTTGAGTAGCTCGAAAAATCTCCTGGAATTCGGGGGAAGAGGCGAATCTTTCGCGACTAATTTGCAAAAGTTGCTGCGCGAGATTTTGAATATCACCACCGTCATCCGTGCCCGCTAATGTTCTGGAAATTTCTGCATCTAATTCCGATTGGGCAAGCGCAATCCGGGCATCCAAAGAAAGTCCGGAGAGCTCGCCTGTGTTCAAATCACGGAGGTAACCACGTAGGCTTTGCGCCAGACGAATCAGGTCGTCATAACGCTGCTTCTCAAGATTGTATATTTCAAGTGCGGCATCGTAAGCCTGTCGCTGACGCTCGTATTCGAGTTGGGCTGTTGCCTGCAAGCTGGCCTGAACAGCTTCCTGTCCAGCAATGATTTGATCTCGAGTGTTTACGTACTGAGTCTCGATGAGAGGAATCAATTCATTTATAATGTCCAGACGCCGTGAAGCTGCCAAAGCCGCATCGTTTGCTTGGCCGGTGAGCGTGGAAATGCGACTTGTAAGAGACACGCTCGGACCTTGACCGGCTATCCCGTTGCTCAGAATATTCCTGATGCTGTTTTGGGCGGTTTGACCAACGCGGGCAAGCGCGCTTTCGAGAGACTGGATGCTATTTGCTGCTTGTTGCGCAGCACTTCCTACACCATCAAGCGGCCCGAGAATCTGTGCAACTGCAGGCGCGATGTCAAGAAGTGTGTCCAGAAGCGGTCCGTTTCCAACTTCAGCTGCCTCGCGGACCATTTCCGCAAAACCGGCATGACCCAAATCAATGAACTGTTGTACTGAATAGCCAGCATTTTCGATGGTATTAGCAGCTAAATTCCACTGGATTTGACTCTGTTCTGCTGTTGAAAGGAAAGAGTCGAAAACAAAACCGAGACCGGCGTTCAGCTCTCCTGCGCCACCAACAGATTCAGCAAGAGCGTCAAACTGCTCGGCACTCAGGGCGATGTTACTCCCAAGACCGTAGAGCGAATCGTTAAACTGATCAGTAGCACGCAAAAGATCTCGCCGCGCTTGCGCTTCATCATCAAGCGAGTCTATGTAATTTTGAGCAACAGGCACTATTTGCTGCATGATGATTCTGAAGCGCTCAAAATCTCCGGACTGGAAAGCGTCACCTGCTATTTGCGCCAAGTAATCAGAACCTTCAGACGCCAATCGCGCCATGTCCACGCCAAAGGTTGGAAGGAATGAACTTGGGTCAAAAGTATCGAACGAGGTGCCATCAATAAGACTGTAGAAATCGTCCAGAAGTTGACCGGCACTCTCCAGGCCACCCACAGCATCTGCAAGATCGCTCATCGCATCGACACTTAGCGTGATCCCTGGATGCAAGATGTTCATCTGTTGATTAAATGCGAGCGTCGCGTCAACGAGACTTTGACGTAACTGCTCCTCTTCACGAAGCACATCTAAATAGGCAGATGCTGCTGGGCCGAGAAGGTCAAAGATACGACTAGCTTCTTCAAAGTTGCCCGCTTCTAAAGTGTCAACCATTAGCTGCCTAACCGATTCCTGGATGACTGAAGCGCTCGTGCCAATCCCGACGCCGAATTCTTGGAGAACTCGTTCGCCATTTGCCCTTCCTGCTGATGCAATTTGCTCTGGCGTTGAGAAGATTTGGAAAAAGGAGCTAGCTTGGCTTTGGAAGTCGCCAAGGGACCCGAATGCAGCTTCAAGGTTTAAGAGATCTTGCCCGGCGAATTGAGCACTAAGGCCCAGGGCTTCCATGTTTTGGTTGAGCACTTCTGTCTGAGCGTTCACGTCGATTAACTGGTCTGCTGTTAGGCTGGTGATATCCAGCGCGACACCACGTGCTTGCGCCAATTGCCGCTCTAGTGCCATCAAATCAGACAATAAAGCACCAGCCTCGAAAAAGGCCGTTACTTCTTCAGGGGTGAGAGTGCCTGATGCTAGCGCGGCGTCGAGATCAGCAACATAGTTTTGCCGACTTGAACCAAGCGAATCCAATGCAGTCTGGGCTGCTTGTTCGGCCTTGTCGATCTGATCCAGAAGTGTTCTATCAAGAAATTCTTGGGAATTCTCAAAGGCGCTTGTGTACCTTTGGAAAATGTCGGTTAGCTCTTCTGCGCCACCCGCTGCTGCTGCCATTCTCTCTTTAAAATCAATAAGGGCTAACTCAAATAAGGTTGCGGGGATGTCTACTAGATCTACCACCTCTTCACCTAATACCTGAATGCGGTCTCTGATTTCGTCAATGCTAAGCTCACCAAGCAAATCGTCAGGGTTAACCGTGACGTCGGCGGTGAGCAGCCCCTCCGACCACCTGCCGACAAGTTCTTTTTGAAACTCCTCCAGTCTGTTCAGGGTTGTATCTAAAACGCCCTGATTTATGAAATCCTCAACATTTAGACCCATACCGACAAATTGGTCATTCACTGCCTTTGATGAGGCGTTTAGGCGATCAAGGGTGTCCGTGAAGTCTTCGCCAAAAGCGCTATCTACAAACGCGCCGATTTGAGGGAGAACAGCCAGGGCAAAAGAATTCTGCTGCAACCGGAACTGCCGTTCAATCTCAGCCTGCATTTGCTCTGGTGAGGACATATTGGAAAGATCAATGTTAAAAGCTCGATCGTAAGCATCTACCGTTTCTTGAGCTGTGGATAAACCAATCTCTGCTGCATGGCTCAAAACCGTGTCCCGAACAGAGTTTATCCCGTCAATAACCTCAGAACGGAGGCCGTCATTTACGTAGTTGGCAGTTACAAAACGCTCATCACTTCCACCAAAGAAAGGCTTGTCTTGGGTTAGGGAATCAAATTGTTGATACCCATCAATTATCCCCTGGTTGATATCCAGAGAAAGCAAATAGCCCGTGTGGGTCCAATCAGTTCCCGTTAAGACGCCTGAAGCTAAAGCACCGGCAGCCGCACCTGCAACAGCTGCCCATATGTTTCCTGTGCTGGCGCCTGCGAGCAATCCGCCAAGAGTTCCTTGGATTTGAGCGTCTGTCGTGCCGAAACCAAACTGATCGGCTGCTGCCGTTCCCGCTGCAAAACCAGAAATCGCGCCGCCAACCGCTGGCTTGTTCAGGAAGTCACCAAACGCTGTGCCTTGCAGCCCGAATGCATCACCAAGACCAATCGCCTCATCGCCATTCAGGATCGACTTAAGATTGCTCTTCTGCCATTCACCAAGCATGTCCCCAAGGAGATCTTCCCAGTTTTCAAAAATGCTGCTAAATCCATCGGAAAAACTTCCGACAATCGTGTCAACAAGTGTTTCCTGGAACTGCCCGGCAAGGGCTTTCGCATCCAACTCTTTCAGGCGATCATTTAGCGCTTGAGTGGAAAGCTTGCCCTCGTCACTTGCAATGATCCATGCCCGCATCTCGCGTGTTAAGTAACCAAAAGCTTCAGCATTCTCGATGACTCGCTGTTGCTGACTGGTGAGCTCTGTCCCCAGTGGTGCTAAATCAACGTCTGGCAGTGCAATTGGCTTTAGTTTTTGAAGAAATTCATATTGCTCTGTGAGGGTTTCAAGAAGGGAGATTTGGCTCTCAAGCGAAACCAATTTTTCTGGATCGAGATCTGCAAAATCCTGTTCAAGCGCTAGTCTTGCTTCTTGGGCTTTGGTTAGCTTTTCTTCGCCGTTGATCTTGCGCTGAATGAGAGCTATTTCGTTTTCAATTGATTCCAATAAATCGTCGGCATCCGCACTTAGCTGCTTTCTTCGCTCCTCTTGTTCAATCAGTTCCTCAAGCGCTTCTCTTTGCTCTTCTCTGGCACGAGTAACCTCTAATACTTGCTCGAATTCTGAACTCCCAAGTTCAAAGCCTCGTTTAGCAACTTCAAGCGCGAGCTCGCGCTCTTTCTTTCCTTTGCTGAAGGTTTTGATCTGGATATCCAAAAATTTTGTTTCTTTCTGAATATCAGCGATAGCCCTGCGGACTGCTTCGTTATAGCCAGATCGCTCCTTGGTGACCTTTTTCATGGCCTCTAGCTCATCCCTGAGATTCGAAAGGGCTGTGTTGCTTCGGAACACATCCTCTTGCCTAGCAGCATTTGCAAGATGTGCTAGTACATTAAGCTGCGCTTCCGTTTGCGCAGCGAAAGGACCCAGTTTTGAAATCTCAGAAAGAGTATCGAATGTGCTTTGGAGATCTAACGCTTCTTCATTAATTTTGCTTAGGGATTCCTGGATTTCACTAGTGCTCTTATTTATGTCTTCGCTTAGATCTGCGACTCCGTCAAAAAAGCCAATTATTGCTCCTAATCCGGGAATGTTGATCAAGGGCTCTTTAAGAGATCCCTCTTTAAAGGCGTCAACAGCCTGAAGTGAAGAGGCAAGGATCTCAGCACTTAGCGACAGGTCTTCATTGTTGAAAAGTTTCAACTCCTCCTCGCTGAGTTTCCCCAAGCTGTTAGCAATCTCCACCAGGTTGCCAAGTGCTGTCACTACCTCGTTCACATCATCGACAAGAGAGCGGCTAAATGCCTCCCCAAATTCGCCGAGCTCCACTTTTAGCTTAGAGACTGATGCACCGAGCTTGTCTAAGTCACCTTTTAGAGAGTTTGCTCGGGCTGCCGCCTGCTCCTCGGCAATGGATGTGCCCTCCAGAGCGCTTTCCATTTCCTCAAGGAACCCAATGTTATCCCGGAGAATTATTGCGGCGTTTTGCGCTTCAGCTCCGAACAGTTTAAATAGGTCTGCATCCCTTCTTTCCAGCTCCTCGAAGGCGGTGACCAAGCCAACAACCGAAGGTTTTAAACCCTCGTCTAATTGATTCTCTAGTCGCTGATAAATGATCTTTGCTTGGGTGCCAGCTACCTGAGCTGTTAGCCCGCCTTTTGCTAGCGTTTGGACAAGAGCATTTGCAGTCTCGAAGGACTGATCTGCAGCGTCTGCAACTCCGCCGAATTTCTCAAGGGCAGCGGCTGTTTCTAGGACCTGTGAAGAACCAAATTTGGATCCTGCCGCAAGAACATTAATAGCCTCGTTGGCACCCAGGGCGTCTCTCTGGAACTGGTTGAGAGACACCCCAACAGCCTTGGCTGAAGCACCTAGCTCCAGATCTGCAGCTTTAGCAAGGGTTAGAACATCGTCAGTGGTATCAATTAGCTCCCTTTGGAGGCTTAAGAGTTCTGGCCTGGCT
This sequence comes from Epimenia babai, assembly GCA_011762755.2. Taxonomy (NCBI): domain Eukaryota; kingdom Metazoa; phylum Mollusca; class Solenogastres; order Cavibelonia; family Epimeniidae; genus Epimenia; species Epimenia babai. The sequence goes on along the minus strand of WURV02187080.1, from coordinate 16,805 downwards.
GATGCTGTGAGCGTAATTGCAGTCTGTACTTCCTTGCCAGCGCGCCCAAATTCAAGGGAGAGGTTTAGTGCGTTATTCGCGAGGAAATCCAGCGATTTACCTGTTTGCCCGGTAATCGCCTCGATTTCCTGGGTTCTGTCTGAGAATTCAACATACTCTCTGTTGATGCTTGCAAATGCATTACTTACACCAAGCGCAGAGATCGTCGCTAGAATACTAGTAACTGCAAACGCACCTGTCTTGATTTTGTTAAAGGTCCCAGTAAGTTTGTCTCCGCCCTTTTTAGCTTGCTCCATTTCTTTGTCGGCTTTATCTACTGCACGTGCGAGTCTAATTATTTCATCTGCATATTCACGGGTGACCTTTTCGCCAACTCGCTCTAGGCGGATCCTCGCTTCAATCTCTGCATTCCCTGCTTCCAGGTGTCCACGCTGAACCTTTAGTGCCAGAATTTGATTCTCGAGCTGTTTTTTGAAACCACGCCCAGCATTTGTGAGTGCTTCCTGCTCGTCCTGTTGGCGATCCAATGCTTTTGCCGTTTCAAGAGTCTTTTTGGCGTACTTGGTGTTTACATCTACTCCGCTTTCAAGCATTTTTATGTAGGCTTCGCCCTCGGCCACCCCTAGGGCATAGACTTCAGATTGCCTTTGAAGACCCAGGCTAAGTTCATTCAGGGATACATTCAGGGCATCAAGCGCAGCCTTTTCAGCCACCAATTCGCCTGCTTGATCGCCAATGGCGTCATTTAGCGCCAGTAGCCCGCGGCTAGATTCCTTCGCTGCCTTGCCAGTGTTCTTAACCGACACAGCAATTTCCTTAGCCACAGCCTCGATAGCACCACCATCCCTCTCGGCAACTAGCCGAGAGGATTTCCACATCTGATCAAGTTGTGAACCATCGCCGGTTAGGGCGAGCATTGATTCCACTAGCGATTCTTACCCTTTGACGATTCCTGCGCTTCACGCTGTTCTCGCCGTGCTGCCATGAAGGCGGCATCAAATGCCATAACGCGTCTGGTGAAAATCTCTGTTTGTCGATGTCCAAAGCCAAGGATCTCTTTGGCGTATCGGTGGATTGCAGTCACAGGGATCGGCATTTCTGCCATTCCTGATCGTTTCTCAGTGCAAAGGTATGCGTAATGCTTGTAAACGATTTGATTCTCAAGACTGAGAGGAGGTTGCTTGGGTGCATAGATTTGGGGAGATGATGCCGATTCGTTTGCGAATGGATTCCAGCTTTCATCGACATCCTCTTGTCGCCTTTCCGTCTGTTTATTGAGATCTTCCCCAAACCCACCTGGGCCATAGACAACGATCCATCGCACCCACTGTGTTAGTTTTTTTCCTGCTCGGGCTCGTTAGCGTATGCATCCTGAGCGCTAGCAAATCGATCAATCAGATTTCGCCAGCGACGGGATTGTTTCCACATGTCGAGCGCAGCACTGCGAGAGTAGGGGATTGCTTTCCCGTCTAGACCGAACACATTTTCCCAATTAATTACGATGTGCTCACCGAAGACTTCTTCGTTGATCTCTCTCAATTTTTCAGCAGTAAGATTGGCATTCCCACTATTGGTGCGGGCCACCTTCATGCGCTCGGAGAGTTTGTCGTTGACGAACCGGCTTCTAGCAGCACGGCAAAGAATTCGCAAGCCCTTGGGGCCGTCATGCCAAATGCCGTTATCTTCCTTGTCTGGGTCTTCGCGCCAGAATTCAAATACAAATTTCTCAAGAATTTTAGGGTCAGTCATGGGATTCCTTTCTTAAGTAAGTTTTGGGATGAAGTGAATTTTGATCAGAGGCTTGTCGTTGGATGCGCATGTGAAATCGATAGTGGATTTCCATCCCTCTGTGCCGCCACTTGCCGGCGTGTTAGGCATTCCCCAGGTCATTTCAGGAAATTCAAAAATGATGGTGTTGCCATGGACATCTTGAGCTGCGAATCCGATCTCTTGAGCTGTCGCTGATTTAGCAATGTCGAAATATTCTTTATCGCTCGCCCAAACTTCTAAACTGCCAGTAACAGCGAAAGTGCCATTGTCGTAGCCGTCTGCACCGTCTTGATAAAGAACTCCTTTCTCTTGATAATTCGGGGCCACTGAGAACTTGAAAGATGCCAGCGTTAGCTTCGGGTCGCTGACGCCGTTCCGTAATAGGTAAGCTTTTAAGAACCGGTCTCCGGTAGTGATTGGCTTCAAATTACCAGCAGCGCCTAAGGTGCCCTGCCGAGCATTGTCGGAGGTAACCGTTCCTCCAATAAAGGACATGTTGGATTGGATCACTGAGCGAATTGCAAAACTGCAATCCCACTGATTTGCAACAATTTCAGGGAATTGCAGGAAATGGTCACCTGCACGACGCTCTGCCTTTAAAGCATGAAGTTGATTTCCACTCTCGTTGTAGCTGCCAGCAATCTGAGTACTGACACCTATTTCACCGACAACGGTTGCCCCAGGTATGGTAAGAACAGTGTCTGTCTGGGCAGTTACTTTGGAAAAATAGTCGTTTAAAGCGCTTTTGAAATAAAGCCAGGCACCCTCCTGGGCATTCGCAAACGGGTTTCCACTATCAGCTGTGACAGTTTTGGCACCGGCATCGAAGGTACAGTTAATAGCGTTGCCACCAGCTAAATCCACATGGCTCATTGCCCGACGAAACAAACTTTCTAAACATAAATGAAGCCAGTTGTCATTTTCATGCGGAAACTGAAGTTCAGAAGTTAAGCCACGATCTGTGGTTACGATTGGCGAAAGCGCAGTTGCCGTTTGATTTCTTGTGTTCGTTTCTCCGGATTGAATGTTGTTATTTTGGGGCCCTAAGTCACAGGTTAAAACGCGTGCGGCTTTTAGCTGCGGGCTCCCAAAAGGTTCACCCTGAATGCCAACCTTTGCAAAGCCTAATTCTGGAGATGCCATTATTCACCAACCTTTACAGGGACAAGCCTGCGTGCAGCTACCGCACATCTCGAGGAGCCGCTTTCGAACAGAATTTTTTGGTAACAAGGCCCACCATTCTTCGGTCGCACCTCATAAATTTTCGTGACGACACCTTCTTCTATCTTGAAAACGCCGTGCTCACATTCGATTTCGAAATAGTCAGTAGGTCGCTCCATCTTTTTTGGCTGAGTCCCGTCTTTAACTTTCTTCTTTTTTGTCATGGCTACTCTCCAGATTCGATATCGAAAAATGGGATTTCGATACGTTTACTAAACTCGCTCTGTGTGTTGCGGATGGTTGCTGGCCCAAATTCCGTTGTGCCTATTGCTGTTCCATCAAGAACGTTCGCTATGGCTCGGGCTTTTCTCAGAATCTCCCTGGTGCCTGACAATTGGGACCAATAAAGTCGAATAATGACGTGCCCATCGCGCCGCCTCGAGCTCGCCAGATCGTTCCCGCGCGTCAGTGAAAACCCAACGGTTACATCCGCCCACAAACCATTAGCAGGGGGCGTAAAATCGTTATTTGGCAATCTGATTTTAATGTCCGGATCAGGCCATTTTGCATGCAGTTCGTCTTCTATCCCAGCAGTGATAGTAGCTTCATCAGCCATTACGCAACCCTCCGGACACTCGCGAATTCCTCACGGAAGATTTCGCGAACAAGCGGGACATTCACGCCTACAATCCCGGCAGGGGCTTGGATCGAGAAACCATCCGGTGTAGTTAGAGTTTCAGGCTGACTGGCAGCTTTTCGTTTGTGCGGTTGACCAGGGTTCGGATACTCGCCGCGCTCAAGAATGACGGCACTTTCACCTTTCGCGTTATAGATGGTGAAAGAATCAAAAATAGTGATGGTATCTATGACAGACAGGTTTGGTGCGCCGCTGGAGCCTTTAATTATTGGCCCGGGCTCTGTACCTTTCACAATGAACCAAGCCTGTTTATGCCCTCCACTATCAACAGGTGTCACTTTTACCAAGAGGTTGTAGACTCTAAGAATCCCCCGACGATAGGCCTGATTGAGCTTTTCCAGTACTTTGTCCATAGAGGCAAGAGCTTTGCCAGTAAAACTAAGCGCCATCACGCACCTCCATCGCCAACACGACGCACATGGAATTTGACCATGTGATTACCTGAGGCGTGAACGACGGACCAGTTCTGACCGTTTCTGGTGATCGTGCTGATGGCGTGAGGAATAACCGGTGAGCCATTCACCACAAGATGAACTGCTTCAACAGATGCGAAGGCATCGCCCTTTTCAACGCCGCCACCAAGCTCATGTCCAGAAGCTTCTTTCCAAAACGCTTTCGCGTCCTGAATCTCGAAAGGTGTGATGTCTGTGCGCTGGCCGTCAAAATAAACAGGGGTGTCGCCAACGGTTTGACCAGAAAGAGTGATCTTTTTTCGGATGCCATCTTTGATTGTTTTATCGGCAACCGAAGCTGCTCTATTAATGAGAGAGGGCAAATTAATAGCCATATCCCACCCTTAGCACTTTCACCTTGTTCCTGGATTTAGGTTGCGAAGGCGGCTGCCCATACTCACGGACCATCTGGAGAATAAAAGCGGGGATCTCAAGGCTTGTGGCCGCCTCGTTCTCAAAGCTCACGCTAATTTCGCCAGGCACGGCTAAAGTTTTCACCTTCTGCTCTTCAATCGCTGTGGATTCCCCATTAGCCGTTTGCTGGCGTATCCAAAGGGCAAACTCAAGCTCGGCCTCTTTGATAACCACCGGTATCACAGCGACGCCATTAATCAAAAAAGGATAGGGCAAGGCTTGATCAGAATTCAGTTTAGGAAAATTCCAATCAATGCCTCGTTTCATTTTTCGTTGCCCAGTCACCAGAGAGCGGGCGGCCTCATCTTGAGCACTAGTGTCCCAATTGAAACCGCCCACACTACCCTCAAAATAATCCTGAGCGTCTTGGAGTGAGTTAAGAACATTGGCGTTGGCCAGTCCTGTTCCATCTTCAACTACAAGGCTAGCAGCCATGGCTATTTCCCTTTCGCACTCTTGGCGGGTTTTGGTTTAGGGCTCGCAGGTTTAGCAGGAGCATTTTCAAAATGCTTGTGGATTGATTCGTCAAAGTCTGATGCGTTAATAACTGCAAACCCTTTGGGATGCTGGACCCTTATGGTCTTGAAGGTTTTCATGATTAACCTGCTAGCCGAACCATGCCGTCTCGATGGAGAGCCGCTTTTCCGTAAAGAATGTCAAAGACAAAGCGATACTGCTTGAACTCTCTAAGAACCTCGAGTCGGATTGGGATTTTTGAATCTGGATCAATAATCATTTGGGTCCAGGATTGATCCTGAGGAGGCTTCGCAAAGGGCGCGAACATGACACCTAAGGCGTCCCGATCCCAAGCAAGACTCACTTCATGCGATGCCTTGAAGGTGATCGCTGCATTGTCAGAAGGGGCAACTTTAAGCTCAGGCTCAATGGTCCAGGTGTTACCCGCAACAGCATCGACAACGTAAGTCTGATCATGCCCCGCAACGGTGAAAATATCTCCAGCTACAGGTTGTGTGCTGCCAGTGTCAACCATCAGCTCATTGCCGGATTGAGAACCACCTGCAACAAGCCAATCGTTGCTCCCTGAGGTTGAATGGGTAGGCATGTGATTTGAAGCGTCCCAATCAAACCCGAGCTTACGACCGATGTAACCTTCTCTGATCGTTTTGTCAGTACCTGCCTGATTAGCATTCGAAAACGCAGGCAACTCAAGTGCTTTCGCTTCTGCAATGGGGTCCAAGCATAAGATCCGATTATTCCGAGGAACGTTCATTTCATTCATGGCTTTACGTACTGCAATCGCTTCACTTATGCCAGATCCAAAAGGCGTAGTGCCAGGGACACCGACGAACGCATAGGATTTCTTGTAAAGGCTAAGCGCAGTCGCTTCGACGTCAAGGCCCAAAGCCTCCATTGCTCGTTTGATCAGATCATCCATCATTTTGTCGTTGAGGTTCGCAAACTGGGTGTCAGTCAGCACAAACTCACTGTCTCGCCAGTGTTCCAGCTTCAAATCCATATGGCTGGTATTGATGTCGCCACTGTTTGTAGGGGTTGGCCCCGGAACGACGTCATTTACTTCCGCTCGTTTCACCATCGGAAAGCGAACAGTTGCGTTTTTTTCCTTAGGAGCATCTTCAACTGCATGTCTGATGTTCTGCAGGACAGCAAAGGTTTCCTTGTAAAACTTTAAAGATCTAACAAGAATCTGCTGTACAAGATTCAATTCACCTGTAATCGCCATCTAATTCTCCTTAACCAGAGGCTTGGAGGCTTTTGCCGAACTTTCCCAAAGCCTCGGGGTCAGAAAAATCCACGCCCTGGATGTTTGATGGTTTGTTTAAATTCACTTGTTTTCCATCTGAACCGAGGAAAAGGAATGGGTTTTCCTGGACAACACCACGGATCGCTTCATCAACCTTCATGCGTTCGCCAGGGTTCTCTTTGCTCAAAAGAGGAGTCCCGTCAGTAGCTAAACCCTCAAGCTCACCCGCATCGTTCACTGCCCAGTTTTTGGCCAAAAGGCCGTAAACCATGCCTTGGGCATTTTTGGTTCTGGGTTGATATTTTTGTTTTTGGAACTGCTCACCCAAAAGATCTTGGGTTCTGCGATCCCGGTCCGAGGTCTCAAAAGCACCAATCTTTTTGTTGGCTTCGGTAAGCAATTTCTCAAGGCCAAGGATTTTGGTCTTGTAACCTTCGGAAGCCTTGGTGACGCGCTCCTCAGCGTACTCAAGAAGCTTGCCCTCCTGAATTAACTTTCCGGCCTTTGCCTTTTGGATCGTGTCAAGGTCTTCCTCAGTAAGTTCAGCGAATTTTTCCGCCTGCGCAGCTTTCGCTTTCAGCGTGTCAATCTCTTCTTTGCTCGGCGAGCTTGGGAGACCGGAAACAGCTAACTTAAACTTGCCATCGTCGCTTTTTGAATAAAGCCCTCGATACTGTTCTTCAACAGCCTCAAGGCTCGCTATTTCATAGGGTAGTTTCAAAACTCCACCTCCGCGATAAACATAGGTGGAGATTCATCGTTCCTGGCTTTTTTGGCTGTCCTTCAAAATTCACGAGGCCAGAACTACCCTGCGAACCATTTTTCCTGAGAATTCAAAAGGATGTGTTATGGGGCCTTGAGAAGGCTCTTGATCTGAGCAATGGTTCGGTCATTTCCTTGTTTGTCTAGGTACATTTCTACAGAGAATTTGCCCTCTTGCCAAAGTGGATAGAGTGTTGGTCCGAAATACTTTTTTCTGTCTTTATCGCTAAGTTGGTTTATCCAATCTTCAGTCTCAAACTCTCCTGGCACCGGACCTCGAAACGCTGCTCTTGATCCTGCCGAAATACCTTTTGCATTTCCATTTACCTCGGGAATCTCGACAGTTCGACACCCATAATGCCAGGGTGCGCCGCCGTTGTAAGGAATTTCATGGCCTATTGGCACGCCAGCCAAGGACCAAACTTTGTTGTTCCTGGCTCTGCATTGTTTCGTAGTCCTCAGATCAAATGTTGCTATCGCTCGAAGGCCCTTGACGAGACTGGGGTTGTCTGCATAAAAAGATTTCCGGACCTGATTGGAAATGGCATTCGAAGCTGTTCTGATAACAAGATCAATGCTACGGCGCGTCTCAGATTCTTTGAAAAATGACTTGAGATCTCGAGCCATTTCATAAGTCTTTTTACCGGAGACGACCCCTTCAACAATTTCTTTGCGAAAAGCGCCAAAGGCGTTCTGCTTGATTCCTTCAAAAACATCTTTTAACCTGGAGCCATCCACAATTATGGCGCTGTCGACTGCGTCATAAATGGAACGCTTCCTAATTTTCGAAAGCCTTATCCGCTTGCCAAGCTGGGTGCGAAGACTGAGTCTCGCATGCTCCACAACCGATTGAGAGACTTTGGAGAATTCCCCCCTTGCAAAATGGACCAGCGTTGCGAATTCTAGATCTAATTCACCACTAATTTCATCGAGCAGCTCGTCAGCCATTCGAGGGTCTAGCTCTCGCTCCAGGAGTGCCAGCCGTCCAGAAATTTGCCGCCAAACTTTTTGGAACTTCTTCACCATCTTCTTGATCAGCTGGCTTTCCCAATCAAAAAGTTGGGAGTCCAGGTAAAGGATGTCCTTAGTAAGTGATATTTGCGGGTGGCCGGAGCGACGTTTAACCTTGGGGACAGTCAGTTCCATGGGGTTTACCTTAGGAGCCCTGGCAGCCTTTGTACGAGACGGGATTCTTCGTCCTCAAGATCAACATCCTCATCATAGATGCCACCACGCTCAAAAAGAGAAACAAGCGTGCTAGCACCAATAGTGCCCTTTTCAAAGAGTGATGCCCAAGCGTTAGCAGTAGATGCATCCATCGCAGATATTGCGAATTCTTTGTTTAGGATTGCCTCAATGTCAGGGCTCAGCGCAAACATCTGACTCATTTTCACCAATAGTCTTGTGAAAATGCCCGAGAGAGCCATTGATGCTGCTGCCAGTTTATACCCGGTTTCCGTGCTCAAAAGAATGGCCTGGGTCGCAGTCGGAAGAGCACTTTTCGCGTTGGCCAATTCCATGGAAAGGTTCTCAATATCCTTGCGCTTATCCTCCATGGCTGAGCGAAGGTGGGTGATCCCGGTCCCGGACGGCTCTAGAATTTTCCCATCGAAATCACGGCCCTCAGAGCTCCATGCAAATTCACCACCGGCTACAAGGTCAGCATCGTTTCCGTAGATATCTCGCGAAGCCTCATAGCCCTTCACCAAGTAGGTGAACTTGACCTCACAAAGTGCCTTCTCATAGTTGGCACTGTTTCGGTAAAGCGAAATGGTTTTAATCATTAGTGGGTGCAGCGTGGAAAGACTCAGCGATCCATCTTCCACGCTCGCTGGCCACAATGGTTCGAAAGGCAAGTGATCGAGAGTGCCCGAGTAACATTCAGGGGTGTCTTTTGAGACGAGCTTGTAATCCTGGCCTTCACCTTGAATCTTTAAGTCTATTGGATGATAGACCTCCACGGTGTAAACACCTTTTGGATTGTCCTCGAAATCCAAGAAGCGATGTTCGAAGATGATCGAGTCTACTTCTTCGCCACCCTCATCCTTTAGGTTTTCAGTGGTCTTTATCCAAATGCCAGATAACTTCACGCTCTCTCGCTTTTCGTCCCAAGTAAATTCAGGCTTGATAAAGTTCAGCGCTGGCACCACCTGAACTTTTGGGATGAGCGTGCTGCTTACTGGGTCTTTTGTCCAGCCGATCAAGAGCCCACCATGCTGATTTCGCATGTACTCGCTTGCAGCTCTCGCAATCAAAACATTTTCATCACATCCGTCATGGCAAATAGCGGAAAAAATCTCTTGGTGAGCATCTCTGACCCCCTTGAAGAGTGGAGGTTTCAGAAATAACTTACCCAGTAATTTGCCCAAAACATCTTCAGGGTAATTCTCAATTTCGGCCCTCTCACGGTACAGATCATAAAACCGGTTGGTGCCTTTCTTGAGGCTACCTGTGGGATCAAATCCGACTGGACTTTTTGCCAGCATTTCACTGGAAGGAGGGAGCCATTTTGTGGCTCTGGGGCCGAACTTGATTTTCTCAGGGCCGTCTTTAAAATCTTCCGACAACTGATAATAGTGGAGCATTTTTTTGAACTGTTTAGATGCTTGGATTTTCATTGATCCCTCCAGCCAATTGGATATCATGAGACCCAAAAAAATATGAGGAAATGATCAGCCTCTCCCAAGAATGCGGACTCTAGATGGCTTTAAGTTGCCGCTCACAGGGAATTCTTTGACAAGGTAATAACCAATTGCGTCGGTTAAATGTGTCCACTTACGATTACTCTTGTCCAGCTCACCGGTGCCGCCTTCTAAAGTTTCAACATGCGCAAAATCCTCAGCTAGGCGAGGGCAACGGCTCGCATCAATCGCAAGCCGAGTGTCACCATCTAAGGAGCGTAGCCGAGAGTTGACAGCGTTTACCCTTGCCCGCTCTGATGGGTTTGAGGCTGGGACCCGGTAATTGATATGCCGAAATGAATTTCTGAAGTTCCTTTTGATTAAATCCCAATCGCTACCCTCAGTTTGAGCAGTTCCACCAGCCCCACCGGTAGCATCGCCATATACCTCCACGAGACCTTGGTGGTTCTGCCAATCTTTTTTTAATCGAGCGCAAACTGCAGGGGTGTTGCTGTGGTTTGGAATGTAAACTTCTCCTATAGATCCGGTTCCATGCTCACCATTCGGCAAAGTCATTTCCTGGCAAACAACGGCCACGCCAGGGGAAATATTAAAGTCAAAACAAAAGCTTATCGGTTTCCTAGGGTCATAATTGAGACTTGGTACCAGATGGATCTTAGGGTCGTATGAGTAGTAAGCAAGCCCGGCATAGCTTTCAAAAGCTGCTCGAAACTCTTGGTTAAATGTTCGTTCATCCAAGGTTTTTTTGTAAAAGGCGATTTCATCAGGAGGCAGAATGTCTGCACTTTCCCAAGTAAAGAATTCCCAATTCGGTTCGCTCGGATCCTGAGCCAAAAGTGCCATGTCGTAATAATGATTGCGACCTTCGGGAACGCCGATAAACCAACACCATCCTTTCCGGTCGGCAAATAGGGGCAGGATGTTTTCTTTCCAAGCCTTTGGTTTTGTATCAGCCACCTCGTCAACGATACCACCATCCCACGGCTGGCCTTCAAGGCGCTCGGGTTTATCGAGGCCCACAACATAGATCGTCGCACCATTGATTAATTCAATACTCAGCTCGGTTTCGCTGATTGCTTTGCGGAGTACTTTCGCTCCAGGCCTGGAAACTACTTTCACGAACTGCTGGGGGATTAGCTTTTTAATATCTTTCCAAAAGATCCGCTTTGCCTGTTGCTGGGTTGGTGCCGCCATAAAATAGCGACCATCAGGGTAGACCTGGGCACCAAGAAACTGTATGGCACCGTAGCGTTTCGCACGCTCGGTTTTGCCACTTCTTCGACCGGCTGGCACAACTCTGAAACGAGCATCGTGATTTATGAGCCGTAGCTGCTCTTTATGCGGTCTGAGCGGCGTCCACCGCTTCGTCAGTGGCATTCTCAAGAGCCCTTGCTTCTCTAAGGAAGTCATTAATTTCTTCAGCAGCTTCTCTGGTCTTGCTACTGCTATCTTGGTTTCGGTATTTGCCTTCCCATTCGCGGTCTAAAAGGAATGCCAGAGCTTTCCAGTCGGCGACGTGATCTTCAGTGACACTTTCTTTCATAAGAGGTTTTCCGTCATCACCAAGAACCAGAACACCATTCCAAATCACCGGTTCTCGTTTGATTCGGATGATGGGTCTTTTGCCGAGACCTGCATCTTCTATTGCTTGAATGCGTCGCTCAGTCCTCAAAGCCTGAGCACGCGCCATAGCTATGAAAAAATCATAAAAAAGGCCCCTCCCATCTTCCTCGCCACGCTTTCGCCATTTAGTTATGGAAGACACTGATATGTTGCATTTGGCGGCAGCGTCTCGGAAGGTAAGGCCATTGGAAACTGCTTTCACAAGCTGACCAGACAACTTCTTAGTAAGCTTCTGCGGAGCGCCCTGTTTAGGCATAGACTAACCGCACTTTTTCATGGGTTGCCACAAATGCAACGTCGCCCCTGGTGACATCCCGGTAAACTCTAAGGAAAGATCGGCCTTCAAGGCTGGCAATAGAACTTACAGCGCCCCAAATATCAAAATCTCGTCTGGCGTAAATCACCAAACCGCCACCGGGAAGATATTCCCATCTCGAGAAATCGCGGTTACCTCTGAGTTTCTTCCATTTGTCGTTTTGGGTCAGGTATACCGCTAACTTTTCTTGCGAAAGCAGCTTGGCCATCGGCTCGTTAAATTGGATTGGAATCTCAAAAACATCGATTTCTTTTTGCACTAGAACCTCAAGCGCCCCTTTAGAGGATGCTTTAATTACAAGAAAAAGTCAATAAATTCAGAAAATATTGAAAGTTAGAGATAAAAAAAGGCGCCCGAAGGCGCCCAAATGCCAAGATCGCCCTTCAATCATTTGCCGACGATGGGGACAATAAACTTCACAGCCTTGGTTCTGCTTGCCCCATTTTGGACCAGCCGCTCTGTGATAATTTCTGCACGATGAGGGACAAACAGACCGTTATTTATGTTTTTAATCAAGCTAATCGCCGCGACTGTCGCGCCTTCGATCCCAATTGGGCTTGGCAGTGGAACTTCACCTTGGTTATTCATTGTAAATACCAGCTGGACCTCTTTTCCCGTGGAGATCATGTCGTAGCTATCAAAGACCATAGGATCAATTGGGAATCCGAAGCTATCGTCCCAGATCATTTCTGATGTTCTGAAAATTTGGACGATTCCTGAATAGCTATCCACATGCCAAACGACTTCCGTTCTCTGGGTGAGAACAGCAAACATAAAAAACACGATTGCCATATCAACTCCATAATTCATCGCGATGCCTAATAGCATAACATTAATCCTCGCGGTGCCTAATGAAATCAACGCAGATCTCTTGGAGCTGGCAAAATATCGCCATGCCAAACAGGATGCGTGGGAGAAATCTGGAGATCGTGAATCTTCTTGAAGACGAAACTATTTATTCGCCTTCAGATATCGCGGACTTTGCACTAAGAGAGGGGTTGATTAAAAGCCCAGACCAGCGCACAAAGGTACGCAACAGCCTTGGGAAGTTTTCTAAAAACAATTTTGTTGTTGAATTTGATGGGCTAACTAAACGACCCGGACAAACAGACGCTAAGGGTTGGTATGGTTGGCGATGGAAACGTTCGGCTCAGGGAGATCAGGATTTGAAAAAAAATTCTCTTTGAGGATTTTCAAGTATTCCATGTACTTAGCTAGGCTCATATCGACGGCTCCATTTTCTAAAGCCCATTCGCGGAAGCCAGTTGGAGGATCTTTTACTAAAAAGATGTTAGCGTGACTGTAGTCTGTTATTGATTTCCATTCTTTGATGTTACTCAGGCTAGCCCCACTCAGGTCAGCCCCAATCAGGCCAGCCCTACTCAGGTGAGCCCCACTCAAGTCAGCCCCTCTCAGGCTAGCCTGAACCAGGTTAGCCCCTCTCAGGTTAGCCCTATTCAGGATAGCCCCACTCAAGTCAGCCTCATTCAGGTGAGCCAGACCCAGGCTAGCCCCACTCAGGTCAGCCATAGCCAGGCTAGCCTGAACCAGGCTAGCCTCAATCAGGTTAGCCCCACTCAGGTCAGCCCGACTCAGGCCAGCCATACTCAGGTTAGTTTCACTCAGGTTAGCCCATCTCAAGTCAGCCCCACTCAGGTCAGCCATAGCCAGGCTAGCCTGGTTCAGGCTAGCCCTATTCAGGTTAGCCCCACTCAGGTCAGCCTCATTCAGGTGAGCCCTATTCAGGCTAGCCCCACTCAGGTTAGCCCTATTCAGGTTAGCCCCACTCAGGTCAGCCTCATTCAGGTGAGCCAGACCCAGGCTAGCCCCACTCAGGTCAGCATATGGAAGAAAAATGGAATTAAACCTTTGTCCGATTAAAAACCAAATCACAGAATTTAAACCCTGTAGTCTTATCGTCTCTTTTATTTGCCCAAAAATTAACCACAGTAAATTCCCAAGAAGATTCTCTTCTGTAACCAAGGGATTCTCATGTTGCCCACCTTCATTTTTGATCAAGAATTGGTGATTAGAGGCCATTTCAAAAAAAACGCACAGCTTCTCAGTAAAGCCTTCCCAACGCCTTTCCCTGGACCAATCAAAAAGGAAGGGCAGATGATCCCATTTTAAAAGGCGATTTTTTCCAAGGATGAAATAGAGATCTTCTGCAATCTTTTTGCAGGCATAGCTTTTTCTATTCATATCAAAGTCTTTCAAAGACTCATCAAGAAGCATGATAACGGCCTCTAACGTGAGATGGTCCCAAACTGACTTATGAATAAAGTCGAATGCTCCATCCCTTTCACCTTTGAAAAAAAACCCTACCGCTAAATTTTCTAGCTTGCCGCCAACACTCAATTGGCCAGCATCGAGAAATTCTTGTACCTGAAATACGTCTTCCTTTTCCCTTAGAAACATTTTGAGAGATTCGACATTTATAGGTCGACCACCAAGCCTAAATTTTAGATAAGCAACAATCTTCAAGAACCTGTAATGATTATTTTCCTCATCTTTTTTCAAAGGACTTTGATCGAAACTATATTTCTTTTGAATGGTCCATCGACATATCAATTCATAAATGAGTCCTCTTGATATTTCTTTCGGTGAAATCTCCTCCAACATTTCAATCCCTAGTGGGTCGGACAATATTCTTGAGACAATGGTCAATAGAATTGGCTGGTTAATCAATTCACCTAATTGTTTGGCCTTTAACTTCTCCCGGGAAAGGTTAATGTCTCCCTCTTTGAGTTTATTGTATTTCTCAAGCCAAAGGTCTGTTTGAGAATCATCGAAGTTCATAATCCTAAAGAGGTGGAACTCCTCCCCAAAATAACTTTTGATCTGGTCAACAAAAAGGGTCCTCCCTGTAAACAAAAGGTTTAATCTGGTGCTCTCTCCGTTTACATTCCTGTTTAAGCGGAAAAGATTGCTTATAAAACTCCCCAAGAATTTATCGGAACCATCTGTAATCTGGCGTTCATCAAGACCGTCGATAATTAGAACTGTGTTCCTTCCCTGAAAGAAGGATTCATCTTCTAAGAAAGGTGTCTCGCGTCGGAGAATTTCAAAAAGAGAAGCGTTAAGATCGCCGAGGTGTTTCATTTCATAAAGTAGAATGGTGTCCGTTCTGTCCTGAGGATCCAATGCATGCACTTGAGCGAGCATCCGCATTGTCGAGGTTTTTCCATGCCCAGGCTCACCATGAACAATTATCGGAAGGTTTGATCGCACAATAGTTTTCCTAAGGTTGAATAATAGATCTTTAACTTTAACTTCATCGCTTTTTTTGTTCTTTTTAAATTTTGCGTCTGGTGTGACATAGATATCCCATAGCTTTAGATCCGGTTCTATCGGCAATGGCTCCCAAACTAGCTTGAGGTTCTTATTGATAAACTTGAAACACTTTTCGTCGAGTTCCATCAAACCGCCATCAGGTTCGGGCGCCTTTATGTATTTAGGCAGTTTGATTAGCGTCTTAAGCATACCCAGAGGGTTTTGACCTAAAACATCAATTCCAAGGGCTGCCCACCATTCAAAACCTGGATTCTCTTTCGCCACAGTCCACCCCAAATCCAATAGCTAGGCACCGGGCTCAGAATTCAAAACCCTGCTGAACTATCGAGTATTTTCATGTGATTTCTGGTCAAGTATAAATCACAGACTCTAGTGAATTCACGGATAAATCAATTTTACCTAATTACAAGAGTCTTTATTGGG
This sequence comes from Epimenia babai, assembly GCA_011762755.2. NCBI lineage: Eukaryota > Metazoa > Mollusca > Solenogastres > Cavibelonia > Epimeniidae > Epimenia > Epimenia babai. The sequence continues at coordinate 1,528 of WURV02187080.1, read as the reverse complement.
AGCTCACGCTTTGCTTTTTGCTGGACATCTCCTTATGGGCAAAAAGGGAATAGTGATTTCCTATGGCTTTGATTTTGAGAGTGGATTAAATCTTCGGCCGCAATTAAACCGGGATGCCTCCAGGCACGTTTGTTTATATGTAAAGTCCCAAGTGATACTTTACGGTTATAATTGTGTTTACAATTTGACACATTGACCACGAAGAAGGAGGGGCCAGTTATGTTCGTAGACGCAGTTGTTCCTTCCCAAGAGATGGGTGCTTACGAGTATTTGTGGGCCAACAAGATCGGCTCTCTCTCGAAAATCTCTCAGTATCTAGAGAATGAAAATGCCGATAGGTTATCTCAAGTTGTCGACCCTGAAGTTGCTGTTGAACTGTTTAAAAAAGCCCTAGAGATTTTTCACAAGGCTGGGATTACCAACTTTGGGACACGGATCAAAGGGACTATGGATTACCCAAAAGCCCTTTTGGATGACAAGAATCCCACCCCTTTCATTTATTTCAAGGGATACTGGGACTTAGTGTTTGCACCAATGAAGGTCGCTGTGGTGGGCACCCGCAAACCCTCAGAGATGGGTATCAAACGGGCGCGAGCAGTATCTAAGTGGTTAGTGAAAAATGGTGCCGTGGTTGTCTCTGGCTTGGCAAAGGGGATTGACACCATTGCTCACACTACAGCTATCGATCTTGGTGGTCATACCATCGCGGTAATCGGCACTCCTTTGCATATGACATACCCTGCCGAGAATGCCCCACTACAGGTTAAAATTGCAGAAGAGCATCTTCTAATCTCTCATGTTCCGATTGTTCGTCATACGAACCAGACGAACCCACACTTCAACCGTCAATTTTTCCCAGAGCGCAACAGAATCATGTCAGCCATTAGCGATGCGACGATCATTGTGGAAGCAGGCCCAACCTCTGGAACCAGAACCCAAGCTAGAGCTGCGATTCAGCAGAATCGTAAACTCTTGATCATGTCGAACGTGGTTCAGGAAAATGATTGGGCTCAGAAATTGTTAAAAAAAGGCGCTGTCGAAATCTCCAATATTAATTGTTTAGGGGATGCGCTTCGTGGGATGGGACCGACTACAGAAATTTGAGACAGAGAACGATCACAGACCCTATTTAAATGATGATGATAGATGCTACTTTTTCTTCGAGTACTTAGTAGAGAGGGACCTTTGCCATCGCGACATTGGGCATCATTGGCGGCGCACGCGTCGCCACTGTTATGCTCATTTTGGGGCTACCCGCGCTCGACGTGGCCTGGCTCATCATCCAACGCTGGCGTCGCCACGGTGCGCCAGGGCAAGATGGTCGCGATCATCTACACTTCCGCCTGCTCGATTTGGGGCTGCGCGAGCGCACTATCGTCTTAGGCTATTGGACCTTCTGCGCGCTCTTTGGTACGCTTACGCTAGTACTCGATGATCGGCTCTTTAAGCTGGTGGCGCTTCTGCTCCTCGGCGCACTCGCACTCTCTGTGTTGTTGTGGGCTAGTCGAGCTGAATCGCAGCGTGTAGA
>WURV02187069.1:0-12730 GCA_011762755.2 Epimenia babai | reverse complement strand
CTCCTTGTCTTCTCGTTCCAATATCAAGATGACCCCCCCCCCCCGGCCTTTTGTTCTGTCTTTTTCTCCTTTTTTTTCTCTTTTTGTCAGGTGAGCGTCTTGAGGCCTCTTGGGCCTCGTTTAATAAAATTTTAATATCTGATAGGTCGACGAACGGAATACGGACAAACTCCGATCAGAAAAGCTCACTGAGCATAAGCTCAGGTGAGTTAAAAAAAATATGAGAAGTCACTTGATGCAATCGTAGGGTTTATTGTCGATAAATCTAGTGCTTCGATTTTTTCCGTACCAGTCCATTGTGCGCTACCTGGATGAAAGTTAGATCCGATAAACGGACTTGAAAACGTTTCTACACAAGTTAATAAAGCCGACATTATCAATGTTATCGATGTTATCGGCGGCATAGAAATAGTTCATGTTGCTGACATGGTAGATGTAGCTAATCCTACCGACGTAGTAAATGCAACTGATGGCGATGTAGGCTTCCCAAGTCGGATTATAAGGAAGTTCCAAGTGAAAAATTCTCGACTACATACATTACACGCGAATTTGGCTTATATTTCAATGATTGTAGACTTATTGGTAAATTGCCTTTATCATTCCAATCAACCTGTCATCATGCATGTGGTTTAGTTAAGGGATTAGTGTGTGTGCTAATACATGACACCCAATCACGGGCATGAGTGAATAGTGCAAAGCAGTAGCTTTATCATATGGGATGGGATCATCAGAGGGCTTGATCTAAATTGGGCTTACAAGAGTCGATGATCTACCGATAAAGTACGGGGATAGGTTGAAAAGTTCATAGGATCATCGCAGAAGACTCAACTGGTGAGAGGTTTCGATTACGACTCTGAACGGTGACAAGTTAAAAACACTGATGAAAGTATTCAGTGTTGAGTTTCCTCGCTCACAGTTCTCTGTTATCATGATGGAACATTGAAAAATTAACGAGAATTTGTTGATCGATGCTTTATTATACAATGAATCGTAGACATCGCGTACACACAACATACGTAACGGATACTGCTGCGGTCGCTTGTTTATTCGTTGCTACACCTCGGCCTTCGTCAGTGTTAGCATCCGCTCTGTCACGGCTGTAATCTAATCTACCAGGAAATATACCAGCGACCGAAACCCAGAAAACGTAAAGGTTGTGACAGAAGCAACAGTAATCACGTAAAGTGACATGTCTGCCATCACATCTCAGTCACATTCACATATTGGTAGAATTTCTCGTCCTTAAAATTATTTGATAAAAGTATTCATCGAACACACTTGACATCGATAAAAACTCTAAATAGCCTATACCTGTAATGGAATCGATCTAATTTACAAAAATCGAACGCTCCGTTTAACTCGATGGGAGGAACAGCGAACATTGTCAGTCATTATTTCTGATGTTGTTATAGTCCCTCGAAATCAACTCCCGTTGCGTCACTTGACCTCATTCTAACCAATACGATCTCAGACTTTTTCTGACCAATGAGATCTCGCGTTTTCTCTCCCCGATCATCGCCTCACTATCGTACGATGCACCATATCGTTCGGGTGATATAGCAGAGGTTTTGCTAGCACGAAGTCATCAGTAGGGCTATGAAACATTTGGATTTTGAACACCTTCCCACTTGACACACGCGGACTGGTTGAAACGCGCTTCCATATAGATAGTTCGGTGTGAATATGAACACATAGAACAATGATTCCTAAAGCGTTTTTCTATGATGGTACGATGGCTTGACCTTCGGTGACCTTGCCTTGACCTTTGTTAATATCGCTAATACAAGCCCACTGTCCTTCTGTGTTTTCCTTCCATAGACTCACCTGGAGAAGAAGACGGTATAAAGCGGTTTTCATTCGAAAAAACTATTTCAATCTATAATCCAGATTTGTCTTAACATTTCTCTTTTTGAGTTATCGATATTTTGCCATTGTATTTGGAAAGAAAAGAAAAACATAAACAAGGAAATATCTTGTAGAGCTGTAATATATCAATGACAGCAGGTTTGCATTTGTAGCTCGGTTGGTAAAGCACCAAACCGGGGATGTGTAGTTTGCGGGTCAATGGCCCATAAAAAGAGCCATTCGAGGGATTTCTTTCAGTGTATTTTCTTCCTGTTATTTATCAAGCACTGTGGCTTCCCCCCAATCATTAACCTCTTATACCAATTTGAAATGAAATGAAATATATTTGATTTAAAGTGCGCTAATAGCATTGCTGTCTAATACACTTTACATCAATAAATACATTATTTAAAAACATTGATATGGTCTAAGCATCGTCATAAAATAACACACATAACTCTAATTAAACACATATTTTATCCAATATTTCCAATATATGTAATACAATTAATATTATTGTATTCTCACTAAAGCTGACATAGAATTGCTGAACTTGCGGATTTTTGCACCATGCACTTGCACGTAAGGATGCAAATATTTGTGTTCCGAGTTTATCTATAATGACTATGTCCCCCACAAAACATAAATAACATGAACACCCCCACGGTTTGAGATATGACAGTACTCTACTTCAGCACTATAAAAACTGGCAACTGTTAACACATGCGGGGACCCACGCTACATGAAACGAGATACTGTAGAGGAGACACTGACCTTATTGTCTCCCCCTGAGACGGCCAGTATGTTACCCGTTATGCTCCAGCTCACGTGCCAAATGACGTCGGCGAATTTATACAGCATCTGCGATGTCCACTTGTTGGCTACTCCATCATTCGTCCAGATAATGACCCGACAATCCTGACAATGATGAGGACTATTTTAATCAACTATGTTTTATCTTACGACCCCCATGTATGTACCTCACGAGTCCGTCTTCGTATCTCACGAACCCAATACATCTAAATATCTCACGAATTCCTCTATGCACGTCACTAGTCCCTCTATGCACGTCACTAGTCCCTCTATGCACGTCACTAGTCCGTCTATGCACGTCACTAGTCCGTCTATGCATGTCACTAGTCCGTCTATGCACGTCACTAGTCCGTCTATGCACGTCACTAGTCCGTCTATGCACGTCACTAGTCCGTCTATGTACGTCACTAGTCCGTCTATGCACGTCACTAGTCCGTTTATGCACGTCACTAGTCCGTCTATGTGCGTACTAGTCCGTCTATGCACGTCACTAGTCCGTCTATGTACGTACTAGTCCGTTTATGCACGTCACTAGTCCGTTTATGCGCGTCACTAGTCCGTCTATGCACATCACTAGTCCGTCTATGCACGTCACTAGTCCATCTATGTACGTCACTAGTCCGTCTATGCACGTCACTAGTCCGTCTATGTACATCACTAGTCCGTCTATGTACATCACTATTCCGTCTATGTACATCACTAGTCCGTCTATGCACGTCACTAGTCCGTCTATGTACATCACTAGTCCGTCTATGTACGTCACTAGTCCGTCCATGTACATCACTAGTCCGTTTATGCGCGTCACTAGTCCGTTTATGCACGTCTATTGTCCGTCTATGCACGTCACTAGTCCGTCTATGTACATCACTAGTCCGTTTATGCGCGTCACTAGTCCGTTTATGCACGTCTATTGTCCGTCTATGTACGTCACTAGTCCATCTATGTACGTCACTAGTCCGTCTATTCACCTCAGGAATCTGTCTACGCATCTCACGAATTAGCCTACATATCCGGCTGCTGTGCCAACATTACCTCACAAGCCTGCCTTGTGTCTCTCGCATCTGGCAACATTACTGTACGGCATATTATTTTCGTCGATTATATATTTCGCCTACATAGAAATTTAGGTGAATTCGCCGATCTTTATTTTCGCCTGTAATAAAAAAATAAACAAAAAGTTCATTTTCCACCGTCTACGAGCTTTGTTTTGGTTACTGTAATAGTTACTTCCTGTTTAGTAAATGCCGCCTCTTGTGTCGTCTGCACATTCGTCTGTACGTTGTCCCCATCAATACGCCATGAATACAATCTCAAATAATTTCAAGCCAGCGTCTCCGATTCCGGCCGTACGGCAGTCTCTTTATCCATAGTCCGATAGCGATTTAGACGTTGAAATAAAGGCGGCTAACTGCGCAGTGGATAGCGAAAGCGAAACCGATGCGTACGATGTCGTTACCGGTCAGTCGTCTTTCCCTAATGGCCGCAAACGTCGAAAGCATTATACGAAAGGCGTTAGTAAAGATAGAAAGATCGAGATTGCGAAGTATGCGGTGCAACACGGGGATAAGGCGGCGTTCAGAAAATAATAAAAAAAAATTCGCCGAGAAGAGGCATCGGCGGAATCGGCGATTATTTTACACCAGCGAAAATAGTATGCCGTACAGTATACAAAATAACAACCCAAAATCCTTGATACATATTACCACTGACATTTGGATTGCATCTGATTTAGTCTATTAGATATACTTTGTTATCTTAATTTCAGTTGGTAGATAAGATGTTACCTCTTTAACTATCGAAATATTCACATGAATGATATGACATTTTTCGTGCTAATGGTAAGAATGGCCATCTTGGGAGATCTCGACATAAAAATGTAAAAAACACCACATACTTGAAATTTCAGCTATTCAAAGATTTCATAAACAAGTTACAAATGAACACTTATGGTAGCATTTCAGTGCAGATGCAATACCTTCAAAATTATAATATTATATTAGTCACCAACCCCTCAACTGTGAGGATGCAATGATGAGTCTAATAGAGGTGAGTTGAGTCAACAATTTGTGAAAACACAGAAACCATTCCACAGGTTTTTTATTTTTTTCTCAAAATGCCGACTATATGTTTGCAGATACTTGGGTCTCACTCTTTAACCCGGGTAATGCGTCTCAAATACGTATCCGCGGGTACTCGGATACCCGACCCAGCTCTCGAGTCCATCAATTATTGAGATGAGTTTACTCCAACAATAGTGGATAAATTACTTGCTGGAGATCATCAGATCGAAGAAAAACAGACTGGTAGATAGTTTCTAAACTGGAAACTTTTGTCAACGAGTCTATCACACATACCACTTGACCAACTGCTTTCGTGTCATTGTTATTAAAATGAGCATGCTAGTAATTTAGTGAATAAATTAAGTTGTCTTTCCATTCAATTAAACATAACAAATGTGTCTCATAGTGCATAAAATTTTGCATCCCTCCTACTTGAACTTGATGGTAGATCGAGTAAATCCACAAAAGCGTCGAAACGAAAAAGATAAAGCATTACAACTCTAACCCAACAAACACACCGAGGAAAAACCAAAATGTTGAATACTTTTAATAAATTAAAACCTGATAAGTGGTCACTTTTTGAAAGAATTTGACCATATATCTCTGTGTCAATTACAACTCAGAATCTAGAGAGAATGTTAGCGATTACAAACAAATGCATACTAGCGTTTGAAGCCTGACTACTGGCTAAGACTGCGGTATCAATTGTAGCCAATCGCAATGGTGATAAACAGCAGCAGTATCAAACCTTCAGAGAAGTATGTTTTAAAGACAGTTGCTACTGCAGACAAGGCCAGTAGCCTGCAAGGCCACCGTACCACAAACAAGCATTACATCACAGATCCATGTCTAACATTATTATATTTGCGTCCTCCAAGTTATTTACGTCCTAGTGGTTTGATAATGTTCACCTTGATTGCGTGGGTACCGTACTAGAGTTAAATAGTGGGTACTAGAGTTAAATAGTGGGTACTAGAGTTAACTCTGCAAGAACAAGTTGCAAGTACATTAATATTTTAATAAAAAATATACCCGTGACTTGGTAGACCGTTAGGACATATCAATGAGCATTGTACTAAGCAATTGTTTATGTAACGCATAGTGTAAACACAAGTCAACAGATCTTCTGTCACCGTGAGCATTAATGATTGAATGAGTGACTAACGGCGAACTAATTTATGAGTGAGGTTGGCCGATGATCACGGTATGTTAATCTATTGGATTAAGAATGACTACTTACCTGATGGAGGGCCGTAAGTCCATCAATATTAGCTGTGTTGATGTCAACACCTTTTTTCAAAAAGTTTTTTACTTCTTCTATATCTCCACTTGAACAGGCTGCCAAAAACATACAACCATCATTGAATTTCACACGTTTAGCTGGGTACTTGAGGGTCATGGGCTCGCGGTCTGTGGGTGAGCCTTTCCATCGCTGAAGTTGTTCGTGCCGTCGGTAAAGAGAATTTTTGGGCAGAGCTTTGGAAGAGTCTTCCTCCGTCACTGGATTAGGAGGGTCCTCCGCCATATTGGAGGCTAACCACAGTTTTATGTTGCAGCCGTGTACATACTTCGCCTTGTATATTTACAAACAGAAATAGTTATACTGAGATACACAACAGTGTAGAATTATCAATTGCGACTGAATTAACCAATAAAAGTAAGGATTCATATGTTGTTAAATGTTTGCCGTTTGGAACTCCTGTAGGTCAATAAATCTAAAATATCAATTGCTAAGTGAGTGGACAGAATTTCCAAATGTATGCATGTTATTGGTTTTCCGTTCCCTCATCCCCACGAAAGGCTATCGCTTAACATTGCAAATTATATAAAAAATTAAGAATACCGTATGTACATTTAAAGTCAAGGAGTACCAAAACGTATTAATTTGAAACCTTTAAGTGGTAGAAAGTAATTGAACTAATAAAATTAAATGTGATAGTACATAATATCAAGAATAATTCAATCATTATTTTTTCATTGAAGTGTATTTCTTGGCTAAGCTAGCAAATACACCTTACATGAGTAAAAACCTCAAATAACCCATTTATGTAATTGTAAATTATTGGCGATGGCCCTAGGCAAGCTACAATTATTTACATGTACACTATACGGGTATAAATATTGTTGAGGGCAATATGAGAGAGTGCGATGGAAAAATGGAAGACTTATCGACAAAAATATTGGTAAATAATCTTGGATAAAAAACGGTCAGGGCAATAAAAATAAATCTCTGAAACAAACTTAGAGATATTTTCGACAAATAGATAGAAATTATCGGACTTATTTCCTGAAACCGATCACAAATAAGTGCGTTTTGGTTCATTTTTAAATTGGCGAAGAATTTTAGATTTTCATATACAGTAGGCTATCTACTGGTAGTGTATCAAGAGGCGTGGTGCAGCACCGTAAAAGGAACGGCCTCTGCAGTTAGGACGTTTTATACGTAGAGGAGCGAGCACAGGGGAGGCGGTTCGAGATCAGCACTTCACGATATACGACTTTTAATTATTCTACACGTATTATAATATTATGCGTTTATTACCCCCACCCCCCACCGGGTCGTTTTTGACAATCTCAACATTTAGATTTCGTTTTCAACTATTTCACTTTACGTGACCCATGTAAGTCTTCTGCTAGAAAATGGCGCATTCCGTCTGCCTCAAGTTATCGCCATCCGCTAGACGAATATATTTAACTCCTTCTAAGACTCGAGTTTTTATACAGCAATTCTGCTCAGCGTCACAAACATTAGGCAACAATAGCCAATTTAGCGACGAAACTCTTCAACAAAATGTAGACCATGAGGGTAACAAACCATATAGGATACCGGTACCGTAGTTTATATCTAAAAATATTAGAAATTAAATAAATTGACTGAATTGTTAATGGTACTAGGAGAAAACGCTCTATAACAAAAACCTCCCAAGAGAAAACGCCCCATGACTAAAACGTCCAACGACGAAAACATCACAAGAGAAAACGCCCTATGCATTATTATGAGTCTAGGGTATCCAATACCGGGATCTCGAAATCTCGGGATCTCGGCCAAAATTTACGATCTCCAAATACCGTGATCGTGCCTCGAGATCGAGATTACAATCTCGAATACAAAATACCTGGCCAATCTTTATATTATTAGAGAATAATAAGTATTTTAGCGATTCTACTATACTTTGAAGTCTGCAGTTTTCATGAGTGATATTTCTCGGCTGATTACTGCCCGTCCTGTTTTGGATTACGTTGGATTATTTACCTAAATGCACCTGACTCAAATATACAATTTCACCCGTTGTTCTAGTACTATTTACGACGATTATTGTATACACTAAAAATCGAACATTATTGGTACGATAGTTTACAAAATAGGTATTGCTAGCAGCATGGATATAAATTGTAAATTTAAATTTCACTGATTATAATATTGGGAAATGGATATTTGGAACTAGGATTTTAGACGTTACTCGGTTCTTATTTACCTCTTAATGTTCGTAACAAAACTAATTGAGCCATATATACTTCCATCTTCTGGTTTGGAAGTCGGAACTTTGGCATTGATTACAGCACCGATGATATTTGATTATATACCAAAAGGTCATCATTTGTTTATCACCATCGATTACATTTTGGAAACATCCTCCGATAGTACGATTATGTAGGGTCAATGGTTTTGACTTTTTATCGATCTGTGGGAAATGTTAAGGCTGTCAACGAAAAATTACATAAAATCTTGTGATATCTCGCGAGATCTCGATCTCGTGAAATTTCAATCTTGTAATGCCGGGATTGGAATTCTTGCGAGATTTGGAAGCCCTAACTATGACCCAGGCAATGATTTGACAAAGTATGCGATTATACACACGAAATCAGCTAGAACTTTCTATCCTATCTGCCTGGTACCTCTTTTTTATATTTGACTTTTTATTTTTCCTAATGATACTTTGGCATTATGGAGTAATGTGTATCTTCATTATGTAGTGCAATTCTTCCGTATATTTATGCGAGCAAAAATATTAACATTTAACCCTTAGCACTCCGTTGTCACATAATTGTATTGCTCTAGTAATGTGATGTACAGTTCTCAGTATGCTAAGGGTTAAGGGACAGTGAAGTATTAATAAATGGACTATATTATAGCATATGTATGGTTCGCTTTTAACATTGATTCCTAGGACTGTTCCCTTTCTCAATGGGGTGAAGACATCGCACGGCCAAACCGACATGATGGTCCTTCTATTTGTTATGACCATAAGCACGGAGAAGTTAAACCTAGTGATGGATGGAACTAGGAGGTTGGGAAGCTTGTTCTGTTTTATCAGTTTTATTACTCTAGTAACTTTCATTACTTCAATAACAATTGTAAATGATAAATATACATCTAACAAATATTGTTTATATTTTTTCATTTCTATGGTGATAGAAATTGTTCACATCTTACATCTACGTGGTGGCCATCTTCTCAACATCAATCTCCCTCAACCCCGCTTTTTGCTATGACAAGTCCCAAAGATTGCGAGAGAATGGGGGTCTACTGTATATATAGGTCCTAAAATCGTGGCATACGACAGTAAAACAATTAAGATACATAAAATATTGCTTATTTACTATGAGCCTCAATTGAAGCTGTTGCCATATTTTTACCTTTGCTCGATAACAGAAATGGTGATACAGAATTCAATCGTTGCAGGACATTATATCAGCGTTGTTTACATTATAGTTGATAATATGGTTCGTCTCCCCTTCATTTTTATGCCACAGTTGGACATGATATACTGACATCAGGCTACAGCAGGATATGGTAGACTTGATTACAGATTGAGTAATGGAAAGTGATTTACTACAAGGTTGGAGTAGTCTAATTCGTATATCGTTGCATACTATCCGAAATTTGAATAAAGTATAACTACGCACATTTTGTATATGGTAAAATATATTGGAGTACATTTTTGTCAGATAACGCGGGATTAGTTTGTATTTTTAAGGGAAAACCTATTAATACAACGAACGTTGGCTAATCTACCGAAAAGGAGTGACTTTAACGGCCATAAAATTTATAGGGCACCATTGGCAATCACGTTATGGTCACATCTAACTAAAGTGAACATGTTCCATAATGAAGTACTCTATTAAATGTCGCATTGCAATATATGAATATTTTAGATCTTTTGTCGATGGCAAACTAATGTGGTTTTATATGGAATTTTGTCATATATCTATTATCTAGTAAGTATTATGGTTTTCAATTTTTTTTTGGTATTCTTGAGAATGCTGTTGTAAGCAATAACCCCCACCCCTGCTGCAATTGTTTGTATTGGCATTATTTGTTGTATGACCTGTCCAAAGTGATGTGTTGTCACAGCTTAGACGATCTTGGGAATAGGTGATAGCTGACATCATTAGACTTCATCAGGTCAAATCATTGCCTTCGTCATAATCTATGGAGTGTTTTTTCCTTGGGTTGTTTTAGTACTGGTGCGTTTTCTCCTAGGATGTTTTCATCATGGGGCATTTTCTCTTGGGACGTTTTCTCTTGGGACGTTTTCTCTTCGGACGTTTTCTCTTCGGACATTTTCTTTTTGGACGTTTTCATCATGGGACGTCTTCTGGAACCATTGTTAATAACATGGTACATAGTAATTAGTATTATATTGTTAAAATTCAATTCATATAATAATTTTATTAACATTGAATGTAAACAGTATTATAAAGTTGAACTTGTTGTTATTCCTGTATATAATTATAATGCGAATTGCTGGCAATTAGCCATTACAATATTTAATTGACACTTAATTTAACGCAAGTAAAGGTTTTTCACTATGAATATTACTAGTACTTTAATTAGTATTATGAAACTATTATATTACATATTGCAGTGGGAGTACAAATATGGAATAATTAATCATGAATATACGTAGCAGCTTTGTATAATAATAATATTTATTATTCTTATTGTTCTTTGGACACACTTCGACAGAAACAGGCGGTCAAACCATCGTCCATCTCTTTCCCATGCATAGACTAGAGATGATTTCATTCTTTGTACTTTTCTTTATGATTTTATTCTGTTTTGCTTGCAGTTGAGGAATTCCGCACATATGAAATACCTGGTCTCAAAATTAAGGAAAAGCCCATGGCTGCTGCGCGACAAAGCAAACCGGTAACCAAGTTTATTTTCAATTTGTTAACCGTTTAATATCCGTTCCCTATTAAGTACTCAAACTTTTTACTGTGGTGAAATCATCTAGCTGGATGCAGTCTCGATGCCATTTAAGTTAATTCTTAATCTAAGTTGAATATTGATTAAAATAAAAAAATATGAGTTTCTCAACCATTCGTCATTAAATCCACGTTTCTTGCTCACTTAGGTGGCAGCACCGCGTTCCATGAAGATGCCCACCAACCAAGATTGGACTAATGTTTGGCCAGCTGCAGGAACCTTCAAACAGTCCGTGGTGCCTCTTCCACTGAGGCAAGGCTATGCTAAGGTTAGCTGCTTTACTGTTAATACATCTTTGTAATTTTTTGTGTTAGTATTTAGATAAAAAACGGGTTGCAAATCGTTAAGAATTTCACCCCTTTTCTATAAAGAAGGAATTTTATTAAGGGGTGGGCAGGGCAATCCTTTTAATACTTCTTTAATACTTTAACCCTTACCACACTGACATCTATACCACATTACTATATCAATATAATTCTGTGACATCAGAGTGCTAAGGGTTAATTCATACATGTTTTACTTGCCCTTATTTGGTTTCTATTGTACATCACAATTGTGTTATTGTGTTATTTTTGTGGTTTATCATACAAATCCATCGCCACTTATGATTCCATTGCCATTTATGACTCCATTACCATTTATGACTCCATTGCCATTTATGACTCAATTTATGACACTTATGACTCCATTACCATTTATGACTCCATTACCATTTATGACTCCATTACCATTTATGACTCCATTACCATTTATGACTCCATTTATGACACTTATGACTCCATTACCATTTATGACTCCATTACCATTTATGACTCCATTACCATTTATGGGTGATAAAGGCACATATCTGACTTAATTCGTGGATAAAGCAGACAATTATTCCTTTAACCGCTTTATCAGATCTGCTACATTACTTCTACATTTGTGAATGAATTTTATTTGTGTATATCTCAATACCTAATAACCTTATAGTTGCTAAAAATACATTCAATAGAATTTCGTTGCAATATTTCAGCTACACTGAGATTATTAAAGTCGAATGGCTGTAACATGGCACGACTTCTAACTTTTTCTCGCAAAGACTTTTCACATTCTTCTTGTGTTTATAATTTAATTATCATCCATTTTTTGGGTAGTTCAAACTAGAAATATGTTATGCTGCATCGAAATTTGTTATAGATACCCTTTATTCCACGATATACAGAACTCCGGTGATAACTCGATATCAACCAAAAAAATATATTGTGCTGCATTGGTTGTTGATAACGAAACCTTAAGTTGTACTATGTACAGAATTCCGGTGAGAACCGCGGCATTTCTCCGACCAAGTTCGCGAATGCGGAACTAATGAAAATACCGAACTTTCTGCACCTCACAGAATCTCACGTCAAGAAGCACTGCACTGCTATCAAACGTACGCCCTAGTCATCATCTATCGCCTATATATTCCATGACTGTTGTTGCAGACATTCATTAATCGGCCGTTTACACTCGCATATTTATATCTGACATAAATATTTTGTTACATGCATTGGTAAGAAATGTCACCGATTTAATGTCGAAAACGAGAATTTCACGGAATAGAGCGTCCTCCATTCCGTGTAATAAATGTCACGGAGTGGCAAATGAAATGTGCTGCTGTATTTCCCTTCTGAATTTTTGCAAAATGGCTGCCAAAACGAAATCCAATGTCTGGCGCTGCAAAAGCGACCTGTGTGTCTATATTGTACGTCGTCGCCTTTTTCTAGCCGTTATGAGTAGTTCAGTCGATGCTCTGACTACGCCTGCTGTCACAATT
>WURV02187058.1:0-12731 GCA_011762755.2 Epimenia babai | reverse complement strand
GTAGCAATGGCGTAGCAGTAATAGTAGCAATGGCGTAGCAGTAATAGTAGCAATGGCGTAGCAGTAATAGTAGCAATGGCGTAGCAGTAATAGTAGCAATAGCGTAGCAGTAATAGTAGCAATGGCGTAGCAGTAATAGTAGCGTAGCAGTAACAGTAGCAATGGCGTAGCAGTTAGAGTAGCAATGGCGTAGCAGTAATAGTAGCAATAGCGTAGCAGTAATAGTAGCAATGGCGTAACAATAATAGGTAGCAATGGCGTAGCAGTTATAGTAGCAATAGCGTGAATGGATGAATCTAGAGTTACACTAGGCCTGATAATATAATGGTAAAGAAAAAACTATATACACAAGTTTGGAAAAGTGAAATCACGAAGATTGTGGATCACATTAGTAATGCCGAAAGATATAATTTGCAGATTGTGTCGGAGTCAAAACTAACTATGGCTGTGGAATGTTATTATTAGCCTGTGATACCTGATCGTTTTATAACTTTTAACGCGTTTATGATTAGTACAATATTTCATCTGTTATGTCCTTTGTAAAAATGGTGAATAATATTGCCCCTTTGTTAGGCCTAACACTGAGACGTTAACAGGCTAACACACTGCCTTAACCTTGTAGTCTGCTAATTATTTCTAGATTAGTGAAGAGATTATATAGTACGTATATCTTGTAATTCAGTGAAAATTGCAAATGAAATCCACATTTGTGATTTTGTTATAAATTGCGTTTATTCAGATATGACCGAGTTTGTCTTATAGGTATCCTATTTAAGGTATTGGAGAAAAAAAGACAAAATAGCAGTTGATATTTCGCATTATTGGTCAACTTACTCAGTAAATGACTTAAGAAGTTAACTTCGTTGTTGTAAACAAATTATGTTGTAATAGAGCGCCACAAAAATGGTTTTGGTTTTAATCAGTAGATGAATAATACTAGGAGTGGAATATAAATTAATAAAACGCTTGAAAATCATCGAAGCCTGTTAGCTTTACATCACGCTTCACACATCAGACAGTTTTTCGAATCAGTCCGTACCCTCCCGAATTTCGCTGTCACGTGATATTCCATAAGCCACGCCCACATTACCCAGCCACAGCAGGGGTAAAATGTAGTGAGTCGCCCATGCAGGTGGTCCGTCAGTGATATGAAAGCAGCGGGGTGGCGCAACGCCAACACTTGCGAAATTCTATAATAAACAGGGAGGTAACAAATTTGCATCAGCAGTACCTGCAGGTAGCGATCCTATAAAAATATTTTAGGATGTCTAACTGCAGGTAATTGATTCAGTAGTCGCCCTTACTTGGTGTAGTGATTCAACGTTTCATATGTTGTATAATAAATTTAAATCGTATCGTGTTACCAGTAGTGTGAAGGGTTGAATAGACGGCACAGTACAGGTGGTGCCTGGCTCCGTTTGGTGCTTTATGAATACATCGTCTCTAAAATCTCTATTGGCCCTTTAGTACAATATGGGATCAAGGTCTAATTTGATAATGAAAAAAATTTAAAAATTTTTTATTTATGAAGTTTAATTGAGATTACAACATTACAACATATTTCAACATAGTTAAACAACATGATTCTATTAAGATTAAACATCATTCGTATGATGTATTTGTGTTTCCCGTTTAGACAAACACTGACAAAGATGGCATTATATGTAATGCAATATGTAAATGGTACTCGAATTTTTAAACTATGATTTTTATTTTAGAACTCTGTGGAAATATTATTTTCTCAGAAATTGGAATAATTGTAGCTTTTAGTGTATTGGAAATATTTTATTTTGTTTGTGTGTATTAAAAATGTAATTCCTATCCGTGTTTAATTTTAATTGCATTATTGTTCAGGTTACATAAAGGGTATATTGTATGAATGAATTGGATTAATGTGTTATGCAAAAACAATATACAGAGCGTCCCAAGAATTTGCCATTTTTTTCGACGACCTGCTACAAATTCAAAAGGTAACGAATATACATGACATGAGTATCATTAGAAAGGCCTGTTATTTCTCTTTAAAATAAGCTATGAAAAATTAAAATCTATCAACGTGGCTTTATTTTTAAAATATTGGTCTGAATCGATACACATACTGATGAAAAAGTTAATGCCATACATTAATTATGGAAAATTATCACATACAAAGTAGGATATATATATATGTATATATATATATATGTATATATATATATATATGTATATATATATATATATATGTATATACAGTCAAACCTCTATTAAGCGGTCATTCACGGGAATCATGAAAAAGTGGCCGTTAAGACAGGTGGCAGTTTAATCCAGGTTTGACATTTTGACCAGTGTACATGTCGGGAGGAATTTGAAGTGACCGTTACGACAGGTGCCCGCTTAATGCAGGTGACCGTTCGGGCAGGTTTGACTGTATATTAAAAACTAAGATGGGATTCACATGAGGTGTATGAGAAAAAGTACACGTCGTAGAATATACGGAATAAGTCCTTGCTTTTTTTTCGACCAAATGGTAAATGAAGGCAAACTTGTTCCCTCATACACGCGAGTTAGTAACCAGGGTGGGAGGTTTCAAACCAGGGCATACAGGCAAGTTTGTATTTCAGAAGGGCAATCTTATGGCATTTTCAATTAACATTAATCAGTCACGTAAGGGAAGACTTTAGTGGCTATTTGTAAAACTTTTTGTACGCACACACTTTAGTACACGCTAACAAGTGGTTCGTATTTTCGTGCCAATAATTTATTCTCAATTTTTAGTTAAAATCAATGACGAATCAGATCAAATTAAGAAAGAGCTATTCCACAACAAAATTGTTCCAAGCTAGTTAGATATATTTCGACATGGTAAAAATACAAGAGGCCAAAGAGCCTTCAAGGCGCTCACCTGTCCATTGGAGGGAAAATGAACAAGACTAGAAGAGACCAAGCCAAGGACAATATTTGCCTAATAGCAGACATCTGCAATAAGCAGTTCTTGAGATTAAAAAAAATATGAACAGAAATTACCTACCCATGCCGCGATGACGATACCATAAACAAGTCTAGAAGAGACCAATCCTGGGACAATATCTGCTAAATGGCAGACCTCTGTGACAAACAGTTCTTGAGAAAATTTAAGAAAACATACAGACATGGGCAGAAGTTACCTCCACTTGCTGCGATGAATATACAATAAAATCTAGAGATACCACAAATATTAGGGTAGATAACCCAGAAGACTAGACCTTAGTGTTTTTTAACGTTTCAGTTCTTGTTTTCGTGCTATTTTTAACCATTTCACGAGCCGATCGTAAGGAAGTATTCGTAAAAATTTGGGGATTTTTTTTGGACTATGACGTCCAAGATTGATTCAAAATTCGATGCTCAATCAATGGACAGTTACAAATTGATTAATGCCCAACAGCATTGGGAAAAAGTCTTAAGGAACGAAACCCTGCAGTCGCAAGTAGTTATAACCCAGCAGTCATTGGTGCCGCCATTACTACGGGAGACAACCATGCCTTGCGTGATATGGCCGCGTCCGCTGTAGACACCGAAGATCTCAATGAAAGGGACAATGTTGATTTTCCGCGTGAATTTATAAGTTTGAGAGAATCTTTTCACTATATGAAATGACCGCAGCATTTATTATTAGGCCAGTCACGTAAAGAAACGCTCCGTTCCGATCAACCCTTCACTTAAACTACATAACGTACGTAGTCCGTGAGATTTGCTTAGACCCCTCAAATTTGCCTCACATTTGGAGGTTGGTAAAACTATCACTGGCAGTGACATATCGACCATCTTTACTATCGGCGGAGCACAAATTAAACATTTGCAATCTGAGTATACAAATTTGTTGGTAAATAACCAGTTATGTTACAAGGACCTGCAGCGTAAGAATTCGGGCTTTGACAAGGATACAATAGCTACGTTGGATGGACGGACAACGGACGAACTCCGGTAAGAAAAGCTCACCGAGCATAAGCTCAGGTATGCTAATAAATGGCTATAGTTAAAACAGTGTAAATCACTCGAAAACATCAAATTTGCATATAGTCATTCTGTTGTTAAAAACAGGTACGTTGTTTAGAGTTAAAATTCACATTATAGTGAAAATCTAAAACGAGTAACATCCAAAATGGATTATTGCAAAATACAAAAGGATCGGCGTCCTATCGAAGCTACATGGAAATGTTAACTTAAGTGCGAGTTAAATAATGTACCCTAATACACCCAAATGAAACTGCAGATACAGTAGAACAATGGGAGGGAGAGTAGAAGCCATTCCACGGATCAATTGGTAATTTGTTTAAGCACATGGCATTAGTGACCAGTTGGCATTCTTAATTGTTAATGAACTAATCAATTCAGCCTTGTTACGACCAGCTGAATGAGAGAAACGGATCTGATGAAGGCAGTCAAATTGTTTTTATCATTGTTCTAACTATCACAGCTTGTGGTAAACTAATGTTATAAGTTTGCCCGAACTAACAGGGCTGGTAGCGTTTATCTACAACAGGAGAGTCAATGAGCAGTGCATCCATCGAAAATAAAAACAAGCCACAAAGAATTATTTACAGCCGGCAGTAGGTGGTGTTAGATATTAGTATTGCAAGGGGGATAAGTCGTCTCACTCAAAGACAACAGTAGATATGAGTTTAATAACGAGAGAAAAGGGCAGATAATTAGGTGTTTTATAACGACGAGAGAAAAGGGCAGATAATTGGGTATCAGTTCTTGTCGGACTATTAAGGTCATGGGGTTTCCTTCGAGGTTATGTATTGAATTGTTGAATCTTTAGTCAAGTTCACAGGTTATACCACCGTTGACTGTGGCCGATGATATCTGCCATCATCTGTGGTCACATTTCGCTGGCTACCGAGGCGTGGTTGGACATAACGCGGACTCTCTCACCTGCTCCTGGTGTTGCCGCAGAAATGCCTGCACGTCTGGCGAACGCAGTAAAGCCTGCACGAATCATTTATCAGAGGAAAATTTGGGGAATTAAAAATGAAATGTTGCAACTGAAGACTGCAGTCATAAAAACAATCTACCGGTAACAGCTTTTGACACTTCAGTTTTTAATCTAATAAAGCCGTCATGCAGTTTCGTCATGCCGGTGTGTCTTGCAGTAACGTCATGTTAACTTTGTCGAGTTACATCATGTGAACTTTGTCATCAAGTTACGTCATGCGAAGTTTGTCATCTAGTTCCATCATGCGAAGTTTGTCATCGAGTTACATCATGAAAAGTTTGTCGTCGAGTTACATCATGAAAAGTTTGTCGTCGAGTTACATCATGTGAACTTTGTCAAGTTACGTCATGCGAAGTTAGTCATGCAAAGTTTGTCATCGAGTTACGTCATGCGAAGTTTGTCATCTAGTTACATCATGAAAAGTTTGTCATCTAGTTACATCATGAAAAGTTAGTTATCAAGTTACATGATGCGAAGTTTGTATCGAGTAACGTCATGCGAGGTTTGTCACCAAGTTACATCATGCGAAAATCTGTCATCGAGTTACGTCATGCGAAAATCTGTCATCGAGTTATGTCACAGTCATAAAAACATCCACTGAAGTTCCCTTAAATTTCTCAATGCCTCGCTAGTTGTTTACTCGCTATCGTGAGGGTAATCAATACTCGGCTTGACCACGGTAATAACATGGTATACACCCTCGCGATTCACTAGCCCCGGATCAAAAATCAGCACCACTTGATCGCACATTCATGGCCAGGAAGCATATTATTTATAATCTTAAAATTTTATCCGCCATTAATTTATAATGGACGTTGGGGGAACGGATGCTAGAGGTAATCAACAACATACGACATGGTCTGTGGTAGGGGTCCTGGGGTAATTATTGAAGGGGGAAATTGAAGGACGAGGTTTTAGCGTTATATTACTAACTGAAGGAAATATCAGTTATACTCACAGTATTTGCCACTGAAGATATTTTTATGCTAAGCTACCTCTTGACAAATCGTGTCAGAATTTCGTTATAATTATTGCAAGAATATCAAGCGATGATTGAGCGAATACTCACCAGTTTCTTTGTGGTGAGTATATCGTGTAGAACGCTGTCGTGCAGTTGAGTGTTGTCCTGTGGGTGTGGCCTGGGGGAAGCTATGTGGTGTGGATCGCCACTCTGCAATGTTAACAGAATACTAGTAAAGATTGAGGAGGACAAATGTTCCTGAGTAAGTTCAGGCTGTGGTTGCCTTCCCTTCCCTGGATATGGAAAGGGCAGATAATTGGCAGTCCAACAAACCTTATAGTAAAATATGTACAATTTGAATACTGGGTTATGTGAGTTAATTCCAATGACCGATATTTAGTATAACTGCTGTAAATATAGCGGATTATCTCCTCTCACTGGTGTACGTTTATGATTTTCATGAAACGAATTATACTTGATAAAAGTGAACTTTAATGTCAAACCCACTTTATATCGATAAAAACCAATTGCCTGTGATGTAATGGTTAAAATTTAGTAAATTCGGCACCAAACACATCTTTTCATGACAAAACATGTCAGAGACACAAAGAAATTGGATACAACTAAAATAAAACTTTAATAACTGGATTATCCCCAAAAGTAGACTTTTGAAACTTTTCTTCGCCCAGTCAACCAGGAGTTTCCAAGATCACCATTAGCTTTAGTACCAACTAGAGTATTTTCAATATATTATGCATGTATAAATAGATCACAAATAGATATATACATAACAGGTTACTAAAGGTACGTACGTCTTGATTCATTCCCAAAACTGGTACAAGCGAATGGAGGAACAAACAATAAACTTATAAACTCTCGCTTACGTGTCCCCGACCTAGTTGGCACATATTGAAACCTCACAAACGGGTGACCTCTGACCCTCAGTTTGAGTAATGCAAAATGAACGATTTCAGTTTAGGACTACTAGACAAAGGCACTCTTTTCTGGTTCAAAACATATTTTTAGAGGAGACTTATTCAGGAGTTGATATAGCGAGGCATTCTATGTTAGTGACTCATTTAGTAAGGTGTATTTCCTTATTTTAAATCATCGTATACGGACGACATTAAAAGCTCTAATGATATTTTTATTATTCTCAATGACGTTTTGGTTGTTGCGACCTCTGTCTACATCCACTGCAAATAAATAAAAAAAAACAAAATAAAAAAATTATATACAACTATTTGGGTACCGGGGTGAAGGTCGTATAACCGTCGCTACTGCTTGTACTGTCGCATTCCATGGTAACTGAAAATTGATAAATTTCTGTGTTAGTCATATAGCGACGTACGACACAAGAAACGGCTAGCACTAGAATACCTCACACAGTTCGACATAGCTTTGTTGCTAATTATAGCTAACTAATCATACCTGGTAACTAATTAATACCATACACCTGTTACCTGTTATAGGTACAAAAAGGCAACAGACATAATTATATCGTTCTCATTGCCGCATCGAAATCACAGAAATTTAGGTGATTTTTTTTAAGCGGCCCGTCAGATCCATGTTCCATTTGATAAATTTCTATATATAAATCTCTTGGAGAAAAAGCCAGTCAAAAGGCAAGATCCATTTTATGTAATATCGTTATGTGATATTACGTCTATTGGGTTTTCTACAACATGTCAAAAACAGTCTTGAGTAAATCCGGGCAAATGAATATGACGAGAGCTATACCAATTTCGTACGACCTCTTTCTGTGTAACGTTCAATTGTAGAATAATTATTATTAACGCATAAAAAGTCAAACGTAATGTCTTAATAAATACTGGCAAAATTACACAAATAATTCGTTGCAGTAAACTAGATTAAGGTTCCTTGTAATTAAATAAAGTTTTCATTAGATTTGAGGTATTCATTGAGGTTTTTTTTTGATTTTCCAAGGTAGTCGCAATATCATAAAAAACAGAATAATTACTATACCAACAAGAGCAGACCTTCTTTTGTGCATTTTGGTATTTAACAGAATGCAATCTTTTTTGAGTCGCCCTCATGCCAAAAATATGACTGGGCTGGTGCTCCGACTGATTTATATGTAAAACACCAGGTGGGTGCTCCAACTGAATGGTCAGTGCTCCTACATGCGTTTCCTCTTATTCATGAACACTATGGCTACCTCCCTTTATTACGGCGTCAATATAATTAGTCGTGGACTGTTCTTCATATAACGATACTTTGTTACAATACAAGAACACATCGTATTGATAGCATATATAGCATAAATATTTTCTCAAGATTTATATCTGAATCTAGTCTCAATGACCAGAATAAATTTCAATGCATCGTGTACTTTGTGATGATTGAACTTCTGTTGTGAACAATAAGCTAATTGTAACCATTCAAGAATGCCTAGAATAACTGGTGAGGGGTGATATCGAGGCTGGGAGCGCAAAAACTAATTGTTAGTCCACACATCGCGGTATGTGAGGAATGGAGTTGTGAATTATCGAAATATCGCACATTGTACACCAAAATAAGTGAAGCATACGCAGCCATTGGTTTATACAGATTGTACAAAGAAAGGTCAGTCGTACGTAATTCAGGAAAATCAAATCACGTAGTATGTAGTACGGTAGTGGATAAACGATGATTGCATTCCATTACAGTCATAAGCTACCTTAATGGATGTGGAGTGCGTTCGTTCCATGACTACTGATGACGGTAGAGACAGACGCAAAAATCTAAAGCTACCCAGTGTTTAACTACTCATACAAAGTACACTTCGAATTAATCAAGTCTTTAATCAAGTCGTAAACCATGTTTATATCATTCTGCGTTCGTCTCCCGATAAACCTGCAGTTCTATGGTGACCCAATTTGAACAGCAGTTAGTCCAGGACTTCCCTGGTACAAGTAACAGTAACTGCTTAACAAAATCCAAATACAACCGCGACTATGAAGATTCTTTTTCTATGTAGATGTGATTGTTAAATTAATAGTTTGCAATTTTATGATAAAGTATCATTAAACGCGATAGATTTATTTATGTCTATGTCACCATTGTCGCTTCTGATATATATAAAATATAAACGGGTTTTTATCTGATTTGATGATTTGAGATTTACTTCATTCCAGAATAAACCACGTGAGGAAATGTCAGGAAAGGTATTTCATTGGGTAAATATCAACAGTAAATAAGATAACAATTTATATTAGAATGCTTCGTTAGTGATTAACAGCATCATGGCATGAACCCAAGATACTTCCATTGCAGATCCAGTACTCCCAACGATGGTATATACTAAATAGGTGATATTAATATTACTATATACAGCTACACCTGAGCTGCTTATGCATCTATGCCAGCAAATTTATTCCCAGGAGCTAGGTTTTATATTTCATTGACGTCATATCGCCTAACGGGATGCGAATTGAATGATTTTGAATTCGTTTATAAGAAGGCGGCCATATTTCATTTTTGATTTATCTATAACAATAGGGGATATGTTAAGACGCGGTGAGATGGGTTAACAACGCGAGACATACCGCGGTGACATGGTGACATCAATGACGAGTGATGTCGGAATTTTATAGCAAAGTGATAACTGATTGATCGGTACAATCGAAGTCGGTGGCGCCGCGAAGAACGCCGCGCGGCTGTCGTGTTGTTACATTAGTGGAGTTGATGTGTAAATTATGAGATTAGTACGCGGTGTTTGGACTTAGCTTGGCAACAATACACAATCGTGAAAAATGTTCGCATATATTCTCGGTACGTTACCGCAAAAATTTTATGTGGGTCGCGAAATGAATTGGACGTGCGTATTTATGTGTTAGGATTGAATTGTTGTGTGGTGGGTCAGATATGGTTCTCACGAGAGGAAGTGCGTTGATCAGTGATCAGTGATCAGTACATGGGTAGGCTAAAAATTCAGAGGCTCATCAAGAACGACTCAAGCTAGACAGATGAAACTTTTCGTATAGCAAGACGAGTCATTGTGGTGAATGAAGAGTTGTTTTCAGTGAACTCACATTTAATCATTTGTGCAGTCTTACCCCGTACGTGCTGAACAGAATTTAGCACCATGGTGTTATCTGTATCTGGGTATGTTATAGTATCTGGGTATGAAAGGCGTAGCCCCCATAGGACATCCATGCTGATATGGTAGATACATTAGGGTATAATAGCCCTGCATTATCCACATTTGGCTGGCAAACGATATCGAACCAATGATGACGTCGTAAGTGTGGTCGAGCAGTTTTTCAGTGATCAAGATGTGGGCTTCTATACCACGGGTATCCAAGCGCTGCAACATCGTTGGACTAAGTGTGTAGGGCATAAGGGAGGCTATGTTGAAAAATAACCACAAAACAATCTCATTAGGAACAGGCATCCTGGTCGGCCTCTGAACTTTTTGTATAAATAAGCTACTATTAGCTCATTGTCATTTGACACTCACAAGAGTTGTCTAGACTTACTGCTCTGAACGTTCGATATAGTTAGCTTTATGCACAATAGTGGGGGAAATTTTTCCGCTCTTTACATCAGACTGGACTGATCTACTTATCTATCCAATCATTACATCTGACTAGACTGATCTACTACTTATCTACCTGATCATTACACCTGACTAGACTGATCTACTACTTATCTACCTGATCATTACACCTGACTAGACTGACCTACTACTTATCTACCCAATCATTACATATGACTGGGCTGATCTACTACTAATCTACTTACCTGTATAAACAAGATATACAAAGGAAACATCTTTCGGATAAATTTTTAAAAAGAATTATACAAACTTAAGTATACATCGCCAGGTGCAACAAGGGGACTGAGAGTGCACACACGTTTTAGACTTGACCACAACAATGCGGTAACCACAGAGAAAAACATGCAGAAAGCAAATAAAAACAATGAGTAAAAAGTTATATAGAGTGACGAAAAAATAAGGTAAAAGCTGGAGGTGGAGCGACCATTTATTTGTAGTAATCTTAAATCTCAGCTAAAAAGGTGTGATTTATATTTCGTGGTACAGTATTTTATGGTTCGGCTATAACCCGTATCTATATCTATTATATTAAGCAGTTATGTAAAATGTATGCTACGAAGCATAGATACCTTGTGGGTTAACATAGGGTGCTATAACACAATAACACCGAAAGTATAATATCAGCGTGAATGTACTGTATCAATGTTTGGTGTCAATCTTAATTAACTTGTACTAGAAATATGGCAATAATAGAGGCTATCATTAAACCGACAATCTGCGTAAACGGCATTTATGAATCGAATTTGATGATTCGATGTCATTAATGAAGGTACATTGAATGAAAATGGCTCTTGATTAGTGTCGTAAAACTAATTAGATCATACAGAAAGTTAATGAGAAACCGTAGACATGTAGTATGAGTTAGTAATCACAAAAATATTGCTTGTTTTTTGGGTCATTTTGGCACGCGTCGTAATACGTTGGGACAAAAAGTGGAAATACTTCACCAATGATTAAATCGAGGAAGATCGTTGTGTGACAGAACAAAAGTGTTACATTTTGTCAAAAGCCCGTATTTCGAGTACTATTTTGTAAGGCACGGTAGTCAGAATAGTTTTTGATGCTCCTATTGGGGTCAGCGCGATTTATATGTCTTTTGATATCATGTTTATTTGTTTTATCGTAAACAATTTGTTTAATCTGATTGTCATCAGCGATAATCTGGATCAATCGTCTGCGACAATCCTGCAGATGCCACGTGAGGTGGCCTTTAATGCGATAAGTTGCTCCAGTAGTTTAGTTTGTCAAATGAGTAATTTTTTTCTGTTATGGCAGATTCAGACTGAGATTTGCATAAAATTGTAAATATCGCGTGTATAATGATACAAATAAGCCCTCATTGACATTTCCCACTGTTAATAAAGTAACAAAGTAACAAATTTACTCATGTAACAAGTTAAGTATGCAACAATTTAAGCACGTAACAAGTGAAATATGCAATTAGTTATGTATGTAAAAACTCTATATATAATAGAACAATATAATTCTAAGTTCGGACAATACGCTTTACAATCTACCATCCATATATTTTAGTTATTGTAGTAAACATCATGTTATTTTAATTTTAGTCATGGTAATAAACATCACCTAATTTAATTTTTAAGACTTGTAGTAAACATCACATTATTTAAATTTTAGTTATTGTAGTGAACATTACATTATTTAAATTTTAGGTATTGTATTAAATGCCACATTATATTAATTTTAGTTATTGTAGTAAACATCACATTATTTTAATTTTAGTTATTGTAGTAAACATCACATTATTTTAATTCTAATTATTGTAGTAAACATCACCTTATTTTAATTCTAGTTATTGTAGTAAACATCACCTTCTTTTTAATTCTAGTTATTGTAGTAAACATCACATTATGTTAATTTTAGTTACTGTTGTAAATACCACATTATTTTGGTACTTTTTCCTTTATTTTATAAAATAGCAGATAACAAAATGAGCCCCTGAACCATCACCCCAGTAAAGCGGATTATAATGCATTTAAACTGTCCAATATCACCACCGGCATCACCACCAACATCGCCACCAATATCTAATGTCACATACAGAATTTTGCATTGAGAATTGCCCTCCGGCATTGTCCCGGGACGACTGCATCCATTTTTAGTGCAAAATTACATATAATATACATGATAATCCATAAATGTAAATGAACCAACCAGACAGCTGCCCCGAAACTCACGCTACGATGCTTTAAATAGAATTGGGCTATTATTTAGGCTACAGTCGATTATATCTC
>WURV02187047.1:0-12732 GCA_011762755.2 Epimenia babai | reverse complement strand
CATTACTTCGTTATATTGCGATATTTACTATCCATTACGTTGTGATATTGTGATATATTTACTATCCATTACTTTGTTATATTGTGATATATTTACTATCCATTACTTCCTGATATTGTGATATATTTACTATCCATTACTTCGTGATATTGTGATATATTTACTATCCATTACGTTGTTATATTGTGATATATTTACTCTCCATTACTTCGTTATATTGCGATATTTACTATCCATTACGTTGTGATATTGTGATATATTTACTATCCATTACTTTGTGATATTGTGATATATTTGCTATCCATTACTTAGTGATATTACGATATTTACTATCGATAACGGTGTGATATTGTGACATTTGCTATCCATAACGGTGTGATATTGTGACATTTGCTATCCATAACCGTGTGATATTGTGACATTTGCTATCCATAACCGTGTGATATTGTGACATTTGCTATCCATAAATTGTCAGATGTAAGAAAGTGACGGTCCCATCAACGGCGATAAGCCGCGTCATTGGCCGTGGAGGGTGCAATATCAATGCGATCAGGGACGCGTCCACCGCTCACATCGAGGTGGAGAAACAACGAGGCACGTCTGATCGTCTCATCACCATCAGGTTTGCTTAGTGCCGAAGTCTTATTTCGGGATAAAGGCTATATTAACACTTCGCAATATCAAGAAGAGGATATTAAGTCCTATAATGTACACCGCGTTTCATACAAAGAATATCCATTCGCTGTTTTAGGGTTAAATTGGCCAAGTCTCAACCAATTTTCATAATTTAAAGTTTAGAATGTAGAAAAATCTAGTGTCTATACAAAGCAATATCTATTGTGTGTACTACATCATCAGTGACATCACAGAGGCATCAGTAATCATTGTGATCACATCATGCGGTCTACATTTGGTTATTTTTGGTTAACTGTGGCTCATTTCTGACATGAGTGCACGTAATTAAATAATGTAACCTGTAGCCCTTCGGTCGCTCGTTTTGACTGGTTCAAAGTGGGCTGACTGTGGCTCATTCTATAGGCATATACTGCGTCCTATAGTAATTACTTATAATAAACATAAACAGTAATTGAAAAACAGTCGCATAAAACGGTGACATAAAACAGTAGCATAAAACAGTGACATAAAATGGTGACATAAAACAGTAGCATAAAATGGTGACATAAAACAGTAGCATAAAACGGTGACATAAAACAGTAGCATAAAACGGTGACATAAAACAGTAGCATAAAATGGTGACATAAAACAGTAGCATAAAACAGTAGCATAAAACAGTGACATAAAACAGTAGCATAAAACGGTGACATAAAACAGTAGCATAAAACGGTGACTCATTTTAGTGATGGGTTTAGTCCAGCAATCGGGGATGAATGACTTGCTGAGGATCATCATGTAGAGGATGATCCATGGGCAGTTTTGATTTCACCAGTTAGAAGTGTAGTGGTCTTAGCTGTCGACTATTTGTAATTGTGCATTGTGTAGCCCCAAATATCGGTTATTTCTTACATTGTGGCCTTGCACTCTCGCTGCCGTATGCTATAGGGTAGAAAGAAGTTTTTCAATGAATATTCCTCTTACCTTTCGCAGGGGGTCGGTAGAGGCGACTAGACAAGCCCACATATTGATTATGTCGCTGGTGAATGAGCCCGATAAGGATCTGTGCGACCTCATGCCCGAAGCATTGGCCTTATCGGCGCCACCCCCTCTCATGAACGACTCTGCCCACATGAGTTCGAGTAGCATCAACTCTCTCCTAAATCCTGCCTTTTCTAAGTCCGCAGTCGCCACGAAGAGCTCGACCGTTAAGGCGTTACAGTTCACATCATCCGCACCAGTCACCAACCCGGCTCCTACCCACCGGGTCGAGAAGTTCACCGCGCCGCCCATTCTTGTGTGGAATAACGCGCAAGCCCAGCAGTCGTCCGTAACGATAGCCGCGTCGCCGAAGAAAGTCCTCATGAAAGCCGCGGCCGCGCAGAGTCTGGCGGGCACCGGTCACGGGCCGCAGCGTCCTCTGTCCGGCGGCGCGATCGACCGCAAGACCGACCACCAGACGAACTTGTCCACCAGCACGGTCGTGACGTTCACCAGCGGGGGCCACATACGCAGCAGTCCACCAGTCGGCGGCGGCAGCGGCGCCGATCGCTCATCCAGTAAAGTTCCACAGCGATCCGTTTCGGCTCCGATCCGGGTCTTGCCTCGTCCCGCGTCGGTCGTCTCTAAACCGGACCAACAACCATTGCCAGTAGCGACCGCGCATAACGCGAGCGCTCCCGCGAGTATCATCCCTAACAATCCGCAGTTCTCTCCCTTCAATAATCTATTCAGCGACGTTCACGGGCAAGTTATTGGCAAGAAAGAAGAGAATCGCATGAACTTCGCGAGCGTCGTCGCAGCCGGCGTTGCGTCTTCTAGCGCAGTTTTAAGCCAGCAGCTGCCGAATCGCGGCGATTTGTCCACGGTGATCCTACCCAACGACACGTCGTCGCTGAGTCTCGAATCCGATCTGTCGCACCAGGCTAAAGCGCCCGGATTTAAACCGGCCCGAATGTACACGACGTCGCCGTACTCGTTCCCGGAACCATCCGGCAAGGAAGACGCGAGTCCGATGTACCGTAACATACCCAGCCTGACCCCGCAGCGGATGTCGCCGCCCCTGCTGCAGAATAGCGCGCGCGCGGCCCCGCACGCGGCCCCGCAGATTTCGCAGATGTCGCCCCAAGTTTCGCCGCAGTTGGCGTCTCAGCTGTCGTCTCAGATCCCCTCGATGGTCCAGCCGAACATGTCGCCGCAGTCGCAGATCCTGTCTCAGCTCCCGCTCCTGTCCCAGCAGCTCGCCAACTCGCAAGACTGCAACCCGCGCAACGCGCCGCGCTACCGCAGCAACGTGTACGCCCACAACAGCGCCGGCATCTCGCCGCGCAACAGCGGCTCCATGTCGGGCGGCGCGTCCCCTCGCAACCAATCCGCCGATCCTCTCCAACTCGCCATGCTGCTCAGCGGCCAGAAGGAGGAGTACAGCACGCCGAACCGTCCGATGACGTTGCCGAAAATCGGCAGCGGGCTAAACCCGAACGCCCCGGACTTCACCATCCGCATGCACAACATCGTCGACGGGCAACCATCGGCCACACCACCACCGCCGCCGCAGCCGTCCGACCACGGATACCACGACAACCAGTTATTCGGCGGTGTGGGGGCGGCTCCGAGCCTAGCCATGCAGCAGCTGTACCAGCAGCAGCAGCAGCAACAGGCCCACATGAACCAGCAGATGCCTAACGCGGCTGCCATGGTCGAGCTGCAGCAGCAGCAGAATATCTACACGCACTTCGCCTCGATGCTTCAGCAGAAGCTGCAGATGCAGACGGCGAACGCGGCGACCGGCGGCGTCATGCCCCAGCTCTATCAGCACATGCAACATCCCCAGCAACAACCGTCACCGGTCCTCAACAACCCCGCACTCATGGCTGCCAATATGCCAGGTTGGTTTTATTTAGTTAGTTGGTTGGTTGGTTGATTAGTTAGTTAGCAATAAGCCGATTACCAAGGTAATCATTGTGTAGGCCATTCATGGTCCTTTACAATGCTAGCCTATGTAGTTAACACAACAAACGGATTAGCCTCACTTATAGGGGTGGAGGAACAACACCTACTGTGAGAAACCCACCGAGTCTGTGCAGACAATTGATGTATTGAATCTTTAAAACTCCACATAAAAAACACTGAACTGTCCTGCCTTTGATTCCTTTTTTTTCAAACATATTAACGTCGTTTACACGTAGGATATCAAAACTGTTATTGACTATCGCGATGACCATGATATAGTCCTAATGTAAACAAGTACGGTTTCATTACGTACGTACGCAGGTAAAGAATTTAGTTCGGCTGATAGTGGATATTCACAGTAATGAATTAAAAGGTTAGATGAATTAAAGATAAACCGGCACATTATGTAGATTATTTGTTGGTTGATTTGTCGATTCATGGACACGAATACACGTGAAGTTGGAGTCGTGAATGGTTGTAATAGAATCGAAGCTTACCTACAGTTATTAATCGATGATTTGACGCAGTTTACAGAGAAATAAATAAATAAAATACAGTCGTATGGCATTGGTAACATTTTCATGCCCGAAATCTCGGGAAGATTAGCATGTATGTAAGTAAGGGTCGGACCAAAGTGGTTCGCTTAGTGGGCCATTGTTGGCCCTATACAGACTGACTTGACTCATAACCGTGTCAAGTTAGTAAAAACATAGGTTGGTGATAGCAAAATGTTTGTCATTCTTTCAAAAGTTAAGCTGATGAGTCTGAGATACTCAGTCATTTTTAAGTCATTTTGAGATGCTCGGTGTATTTGGGTCCTTAAACGGGATTATGAAATGAAATGAAATTTTATTGATTCATAGTGCCCTTTTAACACATGGCTATCAAAGACACTACAAATTTATAGTTATTATGATTAACTAGAAACACATGGAATACGGTTCAAAATCGAACTCGGTAGGTTGTCGAGCGGTACCGTCGAACTATCAACGAAGGGTTAACTTCGTGCAGCGGCGATGACGATTGTACACTGATGTACCTACGATCGCTCTCAAACGCTGGTCTTCCAACGGCCGCTGCCTACGCTTTAAGGTACCTCGACACGACCAGCAGCCGCCCTGTCGCCATCGCCGCAATAGACTGTTTCCGGCGACTGACCAACCAACGCGCTCATCCACGGGTAAATCGATGTAATCCGCCATCTTCATAATATATATTGTTTGTGACTAGACATTCACAATACGAACATAATTTCAAATGTCGTGGCGGGATGAGACTTGGCGGTGCAGAGGAAAAACGACAGTCATTCGATTTTCGCTATGAATGAAATATAAAATGTAAAACATGGACAATTAGTACAGCACGTGTTGACTGCACTATGTTGGATATTACACATAGTGTTTAAATTAAATATCGTCTTACACGGATTGCCGAGTTGTTTTGTAGCAGGCGATTGCTCCCACATGATAACCCCTAAATTTTACGAATGATTACATTAAATTGGATATTTATAATACATAATTCTAATAACTAACAGCTATGCGCGGTGGTCGGGGACGATTTGTTTGACACGTCGGTCAGAGCGGAAGCACTAAACGCGGTGTTGGCGGGAAAATATGACGTTTTCTGCATTCGACATATATTGAAGAGTGCGTCAAACTGGAACAGCGCGGAGTTAAAAGCTTACTCCATTTCGGCCATCCTCGAGAAAATACGGATCGAGGATGGGTTCAAGTGAGATATTAAACACAATTCTGATTTTATTCAAATTAGTTTCTTTTCATAGATATGTCGGACCAGTTGTCTATAGAACAGTTGCCTATAGTGTATATGTCGAGTTTCCATGTCCAAACACATCCTGAAATTCGCGATAAACAATTTCTTTTGGTATAAATGGAACTCTGGATAATCAATTACATCATACCGTCTCTCTAGGTTGTACCATTAGCAATTACACTTACAAGTATCAGCCATATTGCGTGACGTTTCAGACAAGCCTTGTCGGTTGTGATGTCGCAGACCGAGTTGAACAATTATGCCAATCTCGCGGTGCGCGGCACGTCCATCGCGGTCTCTGGCTACATCGCTCGTGCGTTGCTAACGTTTTCTACGCAAAACACAAAAGACATCTTATACATGACGTCATTGATATATGCGTTCCCTCATATAAACGTATATTTAAAATAAACTACCCTGCGACTTATTAATATAACCGAGCACCAAACTTCATTAAGCCATATAATTTACTGTCTCAGACAAAACTTATTAACGATTACTTCAACCAAGAAATTGCATTTCAGTTATGTATTATTAATTATGAATATTATTATTTGATATTGATAACAGTACTTCAAATTCCTTGTTCATCATAAAAGCATTCCAGTTACATTATCTCGCATTTCCGGAAAGCTCCAGCATCGGAGAGGTACCATAGAGGGTGTGTAGTCGACCTTCGGTTGTATTTTTTGGATGTGTTTAAATGTGACACTTAACAAATAACAATGTGTCTCATTGACAAGCAAAATGTCGATTAAACACAGAAAG
The DNA here is from genome assembly GCA_011762755.2 of Epimenia babai. Taxonomy (NCBI): domain Eukaryota; kingdom Metazoa; phylum Mollusca; class Solenogastres; order Cavibelonia; family Epimeniidae; genus Epimenia; species Epimenia babai. The sequence continues at coordinate 6,624 of WURV02187047.1, read as the reverse complement.
CAATGACGTCAACAGCACGTATTCGCTACTCATGGAGAACAGCCCGTCACAAATAATGAAACGAAGCACAATGGCGGTGAACCTCGTCCGCGAACGACAGGCCCGACCTTTCTTGAAGGTCTACAATCCATACATGATACAAGATAAAGTAAAGTTATAATTAGAAAGCACACAAATTATTTTTGAGAGAGAGTTCTCCTATTTTTTGCGGAGATATGTCGCACCTGGGGCTATCCTTCACTAATCAATGCATGTAGGCTTCATACGATACATAATAAATCAATTAAGACAAACAATTTTATATAAATAATGGTTCTGTGCGTTATGTTCTTTAGTTGAGCTATATGAACTGTCGATATGGTCAAAATAATTGGTATTATTATTGATAAATATAATGTAATTATCCACATAGCTTGGGCTCCCTAGGCTTTAGTGGTGTCGCAGATTGGGGAAATATATATTAATATACTGATAAGAAAAATGTCGCCGAATGAAATATAGAGATTTATTGATCGCGACACAATGTCTACAGTTCGGGCTCTATGCCTACGGGATGGACTCGATGGTTGGCGAGGAGGCTACTGAAGACGGTGCCGATGCTGAAGAAGCCACGGCCGGAATGTCGCTCGAGCTAAACGGCGTCAGCGTCAGACCCATTGTTTTCTTTACGGGCAGCAGTGGTCTAATGTCGGCTGCCTGGAACGCGCCCAGTGATCTAACATCAGCGCTACAGGTTGGCTGTTTCACACGTGTATACTAAAGATTTGAGAGGGCTAAAAATATAATCTATCCAGTCATTGTACAAGGCACAAGGAAGCGGTCAAAAATTATAGCCGTTGAAATCATAACTTAAGTGTGAAAATTACCCTATCGTCATCTTGAGCGAATGATTTTACTGTATTACATAAGACGCCTACCGAAAAATGCCCTACAAACAAAATCGCAGATGTTTCATACGCAATCACCTTTGACGTGAAAGGAATTCTCAATTTTTATTTTCTTTCGAAATTAGAAGTATAATGATACAGCGACCTGGTTGAACATTTCAGGGAAACATTATGATGCACGACCACAACGAAAATCTAGTACTCCCCAACGGTCTGGTCACAAGATTGCGGTTGGAGTCAGCGGTCTCGATCGATCTGGCTGGTTCAGTAAGCATCAGTTTGTGGAGTCGTAACTCGCAGTCTCTCGTGAGGAACAGGTGCGATCGGGTGCAGTTTAGAGTCTACACAGATTATCAAATTAATAGAATTACAAACACTATACGATGAGCAGTGATTAACGTATCTTTCAAAAAATGCGGCTATTTACAAATTAATTTCTACATTCCGGGCCCCATAACTGAATTAATAATAATAATTCATCTGTTTAATTTATTTAATTACAAATCACATTACTCTTTACGATTTCAATAGGCATTTCTTGCTATATTGCCCATTGATAATTGTTAACTACATCAAAGCTGCTAGAAAATAATTGCATTTTTGTGAAGACACCTGTCGCCGTTAGGAGAAATAGTTATGAATGTTTGGGTCCTTCAAAATAACGCTTAACTCACAGTGGATACATTATCGCTTGAGAGTTGATTACTTATACCAACCAGTAAAAATGCAACGTGATCTAAGTGGTCTTAATCGCCTTGCAAAATATTACCAAAAATCAAACTGATAGCTACTTTACATAATGTACATTAACGCAATGAACTTGGTGCAACGATTTCGTAGAAAACGGGATAAGAAGTAGATTATCACGTTATGACGAACACACCACTGTCCTTTGTGTGTTCGCTCATCGAAGACTAAATAATTTAATCATATATAGGATGGCTGTCTCCGTTACTCTAGTATTATTGTATTGTAAAAGAATAAATTTCGTTAAGTAGTTATAATTTTAATTTCACGCGAAACTTTGTGACCCATCAATATGTAGGCAAAAGTCGATAACAGATGACGTATATCTAATTGTTCATTATTTTATTTTAAACTTTAGTGTTAATACATCAAGCAACCTTTGTATTTTGAGACTGTTTTCGCGATGCAGCGGAGCTTTGTGGCTGGAGGGCCAACTGTCTCTTTCGACACCAGTGACTGGCATCATCGGCGTCCGGTTTAGCGGTGAGGCTGCCGCGTATATCGACTTCAATACAGATGTCGACTTCTACGAGATGCCCATTAAAATGTGTCTTCGTATGAACAGACCCGCCTTTACATATATGTAAGTATGCAAGGTAAAAAGGCCGATATCAACATCAAAATTGAGCACCGTATTGTCGCTGTACGTTATATTCACGAGGTTACCCTTTTACAATCAGTTACACTGTCGACAAATAGCGTTGTCTGTGGCTATAATTACTAAAAACATATTGAAATATGGCAGGGAATAACCTAATACTATATGCGTCAAAAGTGAGGTCAGTGTGTTTAATTGGAGCAAAATATCCGGCACAGACTCGCAGTGATAATTCAGAAGAGGAGTGTTAAAGACTCTTGCACATTTTCCGGGTTTTGGGTCAAAACATCAACAAATAATGAGATCATCACATTTTCAGCGTATATGATGCATGGTACGTGTTAACATGAATGTCACTGCAAGTGGGAAAGTTAATCCTATACGTATTAACTGAAAGTCAGGGTGGCTACCTTGTCCGCTGGGTAAACCGCCAAGATATACGGGCAGTGTTTGGCGCTATATTTTCAACAATGCACAATGGTAAACGCGTAGAAATTTTACTTGATCTGTGACACCATGTGTCACAGCCTATATAAGATTATGCGAAAAATTGTCATTATGTGAATAAGGTAAATTCTATATAGAGAACTGACAGAATCATTGTACTCTATTGGTGAATGTCTGCCCTTCAGAGAAAAACACGAGAATTTTGAAATCAAAGAACGTCAAAAGGTCAACAAGAAGACAAGGCAGACGGTAAACTTGAACGGAGAATCCTTTCCCTTACACAAGACGAACGACCAGCAATGTGCCCAGTTCGACTCAAACATGGAGTAGGCTTATTACTAATAACCTAGTTTAAATATACAAGCACACAGCGATTGAATGTAGTTTCGAGTATTGAAAACATTCCGAAATTTCAAGACTTGTACAGGCAAATGGCGTAGATAATTAAGGTAACACACAAGAATTATAGACCGACTGGCCAGACACCATGTTACATAAAAAGCTTAACGTTGAGGTTGTGTCTAAAAGATCCCATCTTATATACAAATTTAAAACATTTCTTGTCCACGAATTTTCCATCGTCTATTTGTAAAGATTCTGAACGGTACAGTCTGTTCGGGCCTTTAGCCATTGCGGCGAGTCATTTTCAATACTCGTCCGCATAGATGACTGGGTGGAGTTAATCAAGCCCGTGTGGTCGTCTCCCCGTGTACTAGCATGAGATCAGTGTGATTTAATGACGGTAGTTTACAATATCAAAGCAATAACTAAGCTAAAGCACCACGTTATATGTCATCGTATGTCGTGATTATGTCACGATTACGTATGATGATCTCATTCGCGGAAATTCATTTAAACGTACGATGTTTTACCACTCTTGAAACGAGATATCTAATCTAGTCCTCTATATATCATTATCCAATATCAGAGTTCTATATTTATTTATGAACATATTTTATCATACTGTTCGTCTGTTTTTTTATTGTTCAAAATGGTTCATTTATGTACGACGTGACTTCTGTTAGTGAGCCTGTCTGTGCCCTTTTCTATTTCTGTGACTGTTGCTTAAAGGAAGCCAAAATCCCTGAACGTTATCTAAAACTGACATTAAAACGCTTTTTCGTCAATTTCCATATCGAGGAAAATTGCAGGCCACCAGCCTCCAGATATTCGAGTGACGTGTGCTGGCTTTTTCGCTATTTTATAGCAGAAAATTGTAATAAATGTGCAATGAGCTCTATTTCACGCGAGAAATGTTAATGTGCCTCAAGAAGCATATTACATAGAGGGCGCGATTTCGCCACGCCCGGCGAAAGATAGTGCCGTAAAATGGCGTGTATCGCATGCGCTAGGGATTTGATTAAGTTACATTGGTTTCAGACAAAAACATAATGAAACATATGAATGGGGAGATTGCACGACGAATAGCGCATTATCACTCCGTGTAGATCGAGCATTGTAACTAAGACAGGCATTATTCGTATTTTAATTTCTGTAAGGCAAGAACAAATTAGGCTATGTAGTGTATTTAATGTTTTTCTGCATTATACGTGTTTAGATATATAGTCTGCCAAATAAAAAAATGAGCTTAACATTTACAATTATCATTGTGGATTGTTATTAATCGTCATATTTTCTATGTTGCTGATGTCGTTTGGTGACTATTAGAGATGTTTTCGTACAACGGTGACTTCCAACAATTAGAACTTTTTAGATGTATCTGGGCTGTTATGGACCAAATACAGTAACCTCCTCATAGATCAATGTACGACGCCATTCCTAGGGGTTTCGGGTGAAGTGAATACTTCGAGGAAACTCTGAACATCTGATTAATCACGATGCAGTATTGATGCAAAAGCTTATGTTCCATATAAAAATGCTTGCTTTGATCACTTACAGTTTTAATCATGATGTTAATTAGCAGCAGCGAAATCGACATGCGATCTGCGGTGTCTTTTGACAGAAAGAAAGGGAAATGGGAAGGTTTTAGAGCGATTATTTTATGAATTATAGTGACGTCAGTTGCACTTACGATATTAATAGTCTTACACGCCTGTGAAATTTACAATATCTTAAGCTGTAATAATTATCATAGGGTACAGATACCGTTGTGGTTGGATCGTTGGATTTGAGTACAGCAGACGCAGGATTAATTCCCACCCTAGCCAGTACACTATCTGTAATGTTTTTCCAGGCAAAAAGAACCTTAAAGCCCGTGTGGGTATGATAGTCTGGGTAACCCTTGTAGTGCGGTTATGTAAGGACTTCCCTCTGACATAGCCGTGTTTCGGATACTCTCTGGGTGATCTCAATGGCGCTTTCCCTCCGCTAATTCGTCAACTCATAAATACTCATCAACTATCGCAGATTTACTGTAGTTTGACACATATAGGCTCTCTGTAGGCATATGAAACCAGTGACGTGAATTGAAAAGGTGAATTGTTAGCCCATGAAACCAGTGACGTGAATGGAAAAGGTCAACTGTTAGCCCATGAAACCAGTGGAGTGAATGGAAAAGGTCAACTGCTGGCCCATGAAACCAGTGACGTGAATGGAAAAGGTCAACTGTTGGCCCATGAAACTAGTGACGTGAATGGAAAAGGTCAACTGTTGGCCCAAGAAACTAGTGACGTGAATGGAAAAGGTCAACTGTTGGCCCAGACGAGAAAGGTTTTCGCTGTTTTTTTTCTGAATCCCTTATAACTGAAGCTAACTGGTTGTCCTGTTAACCACAGCACTGTAAAGGGCCAGACTATGCCACGCAATCATCACCGTGGTATTTGCCACTAAAATATATTCATAAATTACGACGTAACATCATACCAAGGTATCTAAAGCACGGGCAAACAGAAACATTCGAGACACAAAAATTTAATGGTTAAAATAGGTCAGTAATCACTAACGCAACAATATAGCACTATTATCTAAGCTAGGGCGTTATATAATTACCAACATAATACCAGCATAGATATCTGGAGCACATCATATCGATAACAATCTTGTCCTATAAATATATATTTTAAGTATATTGGAAACGGTAATTTTTGATGGTAAAAACCATATTTTGAATATAGCAAAGTTTGATTAATATAAAATTACAGGCAGTACATTTAAAATCCATAGAACTACTTCATAATTTCACTTTTATTGAATTACTCTGATCGAATCACTTTTGGTCAGTCACAAAATGATGTTTTTAATTATGTTTTTGTGTACCTAGTAATGCTAAAATAATTACTTAATTTGCCAAACATGGCACCGATGAATTTGGTGCTATGTTTGCATGAATGTAGGTTTATCATGCAGCATAATACAAAGACAATCCACTTCTTCTGTCCAACCATAAACCTAGAAAATTCCGCTGTCGTAAATCTAGTGAAGAGCACCTGAAAAGACATCGGTGTCACTTGATGAGATGCCTGAATGTGGCACCAAGAGACGGGGAAATAACTCTCAAAACATTGACCATGGTATTACCTAATTCTGTGAGGCCTCATTCTATTTGGTTTTACCCACTTAATTTAACTTTAAAAGAGAATGGGAAATAATTCTCCAAACATTACGTGATCGTATTGCCTAATGTTGTTCGGCCTAATTCTGTTTGGCCTCATAATGTTTGGCTTACATCCCTCTGCTGAACTGGATTTGAAACCCTGTGATTTTACATAGCTATTATACATTTATAATATGGTTTATATACATTTTAATGACTGATACCAATGTTCCAACATGCTGCATGTCATGTCCAAATGGGCTGAATCTCATGTCCCACATGTTGCATACCTTTTCGCGACGCCATACCTACATGTCATGCCCCCTCAACACACCGCATGTCATGCCCCCTCAACACACCGCATTTCATGCCCCCCTCAACACACCGCGTGTCATGCCCCCCTCAACACACTGTGTGTCATGCCCCCTCAAAACCCCGCATGTCATGCCCCT
>WURV02187036.1:0-12732 GCA_011762755.2 Epimenia babai | reverse complement strand
AAGATTTCAAGATTTGAGATAGACCCCGTCCGTCCCGTCCGCCCCGCGTGCAGTGGAAATTGGAAATATCCGTCCGCTCCGTCCGTCCCGTGTGCAGTGGAAATTGCGCCTAATGGAATAAAAATGAATATATATCAGTGCTTGATTTATAGCTATCACTTCCTTTGGCCAGGCCTTGCAAAATGGGAAGGAGAATACGTTTCTCTGGCATGTTCAGGGTTTTTCGTATCAGTTCATTGGGTCGCATAACTCATTTCCCTCAGTGTCATTCGAGAAAGTGGAAGACCGTATGCTTCCATAATACTCTAGGTTACGACCTGTAAGTCTGAAGATCTTAATAAATAATGAGGGCAGAGTTATCCAATAACGTCTAACCCATGATTTGGTCCAACTGTCGAAAATCCTCTGAATCGATGTGGTTACGCATAGACGTACAGGTATAATTCGGTGCTATTTACTGTATGCTTATATGTATAGGTATTCAGCAATTATCCTAGGGCTAAGGTCTAGTCTCGGTAAGGACGCCGACCCCGATTGTGGAACCCAGTACGTGACTGTAATCTACGTTACAAAATGTACAGTGGCGTATGAAAAATCAATAATTGTCTTATTGTGTTGAAAATTGTTTTTTCTCAGTCATGTTGGATGCAGTTATTTAGGGGAGTAAAAACTTATCCGCCCGAAGTATTTTTATTTGTTATCACCACCTAAACAAAACAATCAATAGAATTTTCTTTTTTCATTTTTCAGTTTATTTTTACATTAGATGGATACTATTAAAATATATCAATTATGTAATCTTCATATATATAAAACACAAAACCGATTCATCTGTAATGAATTGCATTTTGAATAAAATTTTCATCCACACTCATTTGGGTAACGTTTTATTACATCACATGTAACGTATATTACATACGGCCCACGTGTGCAACAAACTCTGTTGACTCTCTCGAATGCGGTGGTGAATTCTTCTCGGCTTAGTGGAGGTGATACAATGTTCGTTCGGTTTTTTTACCATCAAGACAACCCACTTGTCTCCACTGTTCTAGCATAGTAACCTTGTCCTTTATATCCTTGCATAAGGATCTCTCTTGTGGAGACTCAAGTACGCGTACTAACGATTCCGGATTGAGTGGTACATGAACCCCCAAACTTTTAGCACTCTTGAGCAGACGAGCCATGTTCTGGTGTTGTTCCTTGTTACATAGCGAGTCAATGCTATCTGCTTAGGTCTCAGGCGTATGAAAGTTATAAAGGATAAGTTGATGGACGGATTGTCAGAAGAAAACTTCTTTTTAGAGTCGTTTTTACCCGGCATCATTCGCAAGTTATCTCTCTCAAGGAAGTGACGTACTTTTCGCATGGTATGTTGTCGTATTTCATGTAGACGCGTGACCTTTTGCACCTCGCTAATTTTCATGGAAGATTTTTAATTTCGTCGACTTATTCCATACTCTCTCTCTCTCTAAAGCTCGCTTCTTCTTGTATTTTCTAACACCTGATCCGGAAATAACACCAGTTACGACTCTTTTCTCTTATCGTTGACCTTTTTAGCCTTTTTAATGTTATTCGAGACAATATTTGTTAACACAAGTTTCCTGATGACTTCCTCTGGTAGTTTTGATGGACTTACTCCGTCGGCTCTGAGTTCATCAAAAACTCGTTTTTTCGGCGTTGATACAACTTTAATTATCGTCGAGGGTCTCATCTTTCTCGTGTTTTAGGATCGTTTTCTTCTTTTCACGTTCATATCGCTTTGCTTTTTTGTAATCTCGATCTTTCTTATTGAGCTGCTCTTGTAAGTTACAGATAAGCCTCCTCTTTCTGGCTGTCTCCCTGCTTACTCGTTTTCTTGTTCTCATTGGTAAATAATTTTATCGAGAGCTGTTTTTTCGTTGACGACCCAGCTGCTTCAACGCCGCTCTAAGTGGAGCTAACCTGATTTTCGTCACATACAATACTGTCCCTCTCCTTTGCTAGTTTTTTACTTAGGCGAGATGCCCTAACATATCCCGTACATTTTTTTCATCTGGCATTTGCCTCCTCACTCCTCTGAGCAATCTGTATGTAATTTGTGACCTCTCTTTTCTTCTGTACGCTGCGCCATCGTTTGCCTTTTTCCTCTCACAATAGGCTTTCTGAATTTTGCCTTTGTTTATGTCATGTTAACTCTGAAAGCAAGCGCATTGTACATTTATAATGCATTGTTATTAAAAAATTCATTCATAAATACACTCAAAAATTATGTTCAATTAATATATAAAGGACATGTATGATAAATTGCTCCGGGACAGTCACATTTTAAATTAAGTTATTGCCATTATGTTGCCTGGTAATACACGTTACCGAATTTGGTAATCTACGTTACAAAAATACATCCAGCGCTTAACGGTAAAATGTAATGCACTAATTCGTTACAATATTATAATAACTTTGGTCGCGGAATATTACTGAAAATTAAATATACTTTACGAATGTAATACACGCGGATTACATGAAATGGGTTCAGAGTAGCTATATATATGTATGTAACATAATCTACGTTACCAATATTGGCATACCACATATTCCGACACAACCACAAGTGACTATTATGGAAGTGTGTCGATAGCAAAGCATCATGGTAGTGAAGCCTACATGCGGCACCTCATGTAAGCTACGATACGATTATTTTGCTGGAGGTATTACGTGCCTTCCAACAATTTACTTACAAAAAATCGCTGAAATACATTACTGCAGTTCAGGATATTCGAGAACAATAGCGTGAAAAAATGTTTAACCACTTACCGAGTTGCAGACGGGTGTCTCTTCTGTCTATATTTGCTGCAATCTGCTTTGATAAGATAGTTCAGAAAATTCAATAATTACGTTTCACTTTCAGCACGTGTTATGTGAGGAGGGCATGGAAGATGACTGTGGTTATAAAAAAATTCTGAAAACACCAGATACTGAAATTTTTATTATTCTTACTGAACGGTAACGGACATTACACACATCTAGATTACATGACATTATTTTTTCATCCCTTATGGCGACCTTAATGATCAAAACGGATAGTTCGGAAAATTCAATGATTACGTTTCACTTTCAGCACGTGTCATGTGAGGAGGGCATGGAAGATGACTGTGGTTATAAAAAATTCTGAAAACACCAGATACTGAAATTTTTATTATTCTTAATGAACGGTAACGGACATTACATAACATCTAGATTACATGACATTATATTTTCATCCCTTATGGCGACCTTAATGATCAAAACGGATAGTTCGGAAAATTCAATGGTTACGTTTCACTTTCAGCACGTGTTATGTGATGAGGGCATGGAAGATGACTGTGGTTATAAAAAATTCTGAAAACACCAGATACTGAAATTTTTATTATTCTTACTGAACGGTAACGGACATTACATCACATCTAGATTACATGACATTATATTTTCATCCCTTATGGCGACCTTAATGATCAAACTCGGCTGTGAATTGAATCAGCAGCTGCTTTATAACGACAACCAATGTAACAAATGACGATAACTAATCGGTATACTTCCGATTGCCTAAAAAATCAGGTAATCATCGTTACTCTTAAAACTACGCGAATGAAATGAACATTACAGTAACCCAGTAATTAAAAAATTATTATTTAGGAAAATCAATACATTTTACCTAAGCACAATTACGGATGAATTGACAGAATAAAGGTATACATAATTTTCAAGAATATTATGCGTTTCTACCTTTATCCCTGAAATAGTAACGTATATTACTGCCAATATGAGACAAGAAAATAAAAATTTTTAGACAGTACCTAAATATTTCATAAACTTTGGTGTACCGTTGATTACTATCATACTTTGGCTGTAATATGATACTGAACTTCTGGTGATATAGTGATATTACGACAATATTAGTCAACGCATAAATAGCGACTTAGACGGCGACATAGGAATTTTGGCGATTTCTGGACATTCCAATGTCAATCGTAGAGCAACAGCCGTATAGAAATCAGCCATTTATTTATTCAGACATAGATATAAGTATAATCTTCCAAAAATTAATTTCTTTTGTCCACTGATGCATATATTTTTGGAGGAAAGCAAGCACGACAGTGATTTTGAAATGGGGTGCCGGCAGCGTCATTTTTTCCCTGCTGTGGCAAGGTAAAGCTGCATTTTTATTGCTTGAGAGGTATCACGTGGTATTGGAAGCGCGCGCGCATTATGCTTGTGTACAAATTGGCTACCACGTGGAAATGTCGTCTGCTACTCCATAACGAATGCAATCAACGAACTTTAACCAATGCATTGTTTTAGTGCACTTTTTTGCGTGAAGTGCGAATATATCTATTCGTGCCACAGTTTATAGTAATAAAGCTTTATTCAGAGTGCTGAATTGTCCCTTAGTCAATAATGACAAGATGATGTCGAAAACACAAACACTTTACAATTTCACAACCTAAAAAACATTAACAAATGGAATTAGTGTAATTAGATAAGTATTGCAATGCCTAGTGGTGGTTTTAAACTAGTATAAACTTGTACAATATACACATACGTACTTAGGGCGATGACTTTGGATTATGAAGAATTAAATGTAAATGCGTAATATGTTTTAAGCATCGAAGGTCTTGTAAGCACGAAATACCGCAAATTGAAGGTTACAAAAATTCTCATCATTAATTAGGTACTTTTCATATGTTAAAATATTCAGTCACACCAATTTGTCCAAAGTGCATAGTGCATGCTAGAGAATGAAACCTCAATCCATATTATGGGTTCATGCCCAGTATATCAACGAGCAAGACACTCAACCCTCCCTGCTCTCATCAAAAACTATAGTGACATCCATGAGACGCCAATCCCTTCAATGGTAAAATTCCCAAAGAAAACAGGGAGACTCAAAGAAACTCATAACCACGACAATTAACAGCTAATGATCCCTTTGCAAACTACGTCCATAAACTAACATATCTAAGGCCAGTTTTGTGAAGGGCCAAATCTGGCCCCAACAACCATTCACTCCTCGTGGGAATCGGCCTATCGATACATACATACACATGTTAAAGATGATAGATGTACCGATTTTTTATTAGCCTGTGATATCTCATCGTTTTATAACTTATAAGACATCTATGATTGGCAGTGTTTCACGCGTCATGCCCTCTATCAAAATAGTGAATCATATTGGCCCCCAGTTAGGCCGCCCTCTATAAAAATAGTGAATCATATTGGCTCCTAGTTAGGCCTAACACAGTGACGGTAACAGAACACACTACCTCCACCTTAGTTGTAGTCTGCTAATTATTTTTAGATAAGTGAGGAGATTACGGTATATAGTAAAATTTGTAATGCAGTGAAAATTGCAAATGAAATCTACCTTTCTGATTTTGTGATACATTGCGTTTATTCAAATATGACCCAGTGTGTTTTATTTTTTTATTTCTTAAAGGTTATGGAGAAAAAGGCCAAATAGCAGTAAACACTTTCGCATTATTGGTCGACTTACTCAGTTAGAGACTTAAAAAGTTAACTTCGTCGTTGTTCTAAACAAATTATGTTGTAATATAGCGCAATAACTGTCAGAAAATGGTTTTGTTTTAATCAGTGAATGAATAATACTAGTAGTGGAATAAAAATTAATAAAACGCTTGAAAATCATCGAAGCATGTTACGTTTATTTTTACATTCCCTAAGCTACACACATCAGACCGTTTGTCAAGTCAGTCCGTGCCCTAATTTCATTGTCACGTGGTATTCCAAAAGCCACAGCTGAGGAAAATGTCGCTGCCCGGAAGTTCGGGTAGTAAAAATGCCTACAAACGATTGGCCGGCCTCGATTTCGCTCTAGGGTCGTCATGGCGACCGGATCGATCTATTCTGTCCAGACGGTGAAATCATCGCTAAAAGTAGGAACCTTCGGAACTTCTTACTCTGGGCATTGCGTCATTCATTGAAATGTCATATCTTATGATCTTTGCTGTTATACAATCCCACACATGCCACTCACACATTAAAACAGTAAAAAGTCATTGGAGTTCCAGTAGGGGAGAGCGGGGATGGTTCGGACGCGGGTAGCTTCGGACAGAGCATTTTCGACCATAAGTATTATGGTTGATTAGATGTGCCATAGTTAAAAGCCATCACTTCCGCCTACTAAAACAAAAGTTCAACCGAAACTAATCCAAGTTGGCGAGTTTTCATCTTGAAGCGCAAATACCACTTTTTGACGGGAATTTTATAATATTTTGACGCTACGGTGTAAGGCTTTGGCCATCTCTACATTGATGCAGAATAACACGAAGTGGCCCAATCAAAATCATTTTATCTTTTTTAACAAATTGCTGTCCAAATTTGTAATATTTGATCAACTTTTCGCATGTCAATCAATTTTGTCAGATGTCAGCATGAGGGGTACATTCGGACGCGTGTGTCCGTATGTACCCCGCGTGTGTCAGAATGATACTAACTGATACTCCCTTGATCACTCCATCTGAGTCAGGCTACAAGGCCAAAAACCTGTTACTCCGGAGGACATCCGACCACTTCCAAAAGCGCCACCGCGGAAACAACCCACCAAAGAACGAAAATGTGGGCGATCCATGATCGCAACTGACACTTCAGAAAAGCAAGCAATAGAGGAAGCTGCTCGGAAGAAAATTAGTAAACCTAAGCCTGTCACCAAATCCAAAAAGGGGAGGTCCTGTTCAAGTCTACACTTGTGTTAAGCAAACCGGCAAAGCCTAAAAGACTAGACAGCAGTTCTAGCAGTGATAGTGACGTTGATGATAACATTGTTGACGATGAATCGGATTGCTTAGGATTCGAGGGGGTAGATATTGTGGACGGTGACCTTGACCCTAAAGTAGATGACTGTGTTCTTGTCCAATTTTAAAACAACATATACTACATAGGCAAAATAACAAAGGCTCGAGACGATGAAGATGACTACGAAGTATCGTTTTTAAGACAGAGCACAGAAGTTGAGAATGCATTCGTCTATCCACAAGCTCTTGATATAGCCTCAGTGAATGCAAATAAAATTAAATCAGTCTTGGAGCAGCCATTAACAAATGCGACCAATTCAAAACGTCAACAAGGGTATCTAAAGTTCAGTGTGTCTTTCTCTGGGGTTAATGTGCGATAAAAGTTGGAATTAAGCAGTAATCTTCAAATAGGCCAAAAGACGTGCGATAATTATCATAATATAGCAATGTACTAACATTCTTATATTTGTATATTGAAAGCATACAGACTGTAATTACTGGAACATTAATCTTTGAATTTTTTCATTATGGAAAATGTTATCTTCCACGTTTCCAAAAAAAAATTTCGAAGGCCTAATGTAATTTTGTACTTTTGGTTCGCGATGAAGTTTAGTATAGGCCTACCCGCTACCATTTATGGTTGGATTTAGCCTGAAAAATGACCGTCCGGATGTACCCCACGCTGTGTCCGAGGGCACCCCGTCCGTGGGGTAGAATCGGACATTCCAGTCGAGGTTATGTTATGACCCGCAAGGGACGAATTATGGCGTGACACGTTGAAGCGTTAAATTCATCTAATAGCCTAATAAATATGCTAAACAACAAGATATTAACTTCTCCCGACTCTTGAAATTTGACAATTTTATCGTATGAAATGTGCTAAAGTGTCCGAACCATCCCCGCTCTCCCCTACACCTCGGCGATCGTACTTTTACCTTCATCTCCGCTCTACTATGTGATGCTCTCCCTCTTGACATCAAAACATCTCCCACTCTCAACATGTTCAAGTCCAAACTCAAAACTCTCATCTTCACTTGTGCTTACACATACACTTACAGCATTGTGCATTACATTTTCTTAGTTCAGATTGTTTTACATAATTACATTTAATTCTTCATCATTCAAAGTAGTCATCACCGTAATAGGTACAAGTTTATGCGATGGTAAAACCATCACTAGGCTTTGCAGTACACCCCAAATTGCACATAACTTAATTATTTTATTTTTTTGGCTAGTAACATTGATAAGTGTCGTCAAAATCATCTCATTATTGCCCGAGGGATTATTCGGCACTCAGAAATATATATTAACAAATTTTATGTTTTATGGCAATATGTGGTAGATATCAACAAAATTCCACTTGTAGCAACGATAAAAATAGCACTGTCAATCAACAATAATAGTGATAATCATATTTTATTTGATTAAGAGAATTATTTGAGTAAAATATAGATAAATCTAATAAATTTTCACAGGACTGTAAGTCTACATCCATACACATATGTGAATGTATCTAAATATGATTGTCTGTATGTATCTTTGTACGATCACTGTCGACCTAGGGATCTATTTTATGTAATGCCAAAACGAACAGAAGTAATCCAGATTAATGAAGATGTGGATGTGTCGATAAGATCTCGCAAGACGAGTTACAGCTCGCAGATAAATCTAGTTGTTCGATCAGCCCCAGAATCTGGGAGGGAATGGCATCCGTAGCTAAACCATTTCTGATTGGTATAATACATCCGCAGGCACTGAAGATTTGGATTTGGTTCACCTGTGGTAAAACAAGATTATAAAGATCAATAAGTTATAAATGACAATAATCAATATTATAGATATATAATAGATTTTTATTCTTGGTGAATACGTAGAAACATAAATTAGATTAACACGACTAAACATTTGCATGAGTGGGCTGCAGTAAGTAGACATATCCATCAGGAACACAGACATAATATCACATAGTATATATTACTTGTTTCTGATTAACAGATTACTAAACAAAGTATTGTTTGGTCTTGCATTGTGGACATTATTACAAATCGACCTTGACGTTTTAATAATATTTCATCAGTATTTGCAAATATTCAGGTGACTGAAAAATACCCAAGCGGTTATTCCGATATAAAAACGAAAACAACGCCGCCGCATAGAAGTGGCATAATACAATCAAAGTAGCTATTTTAACCCAGATATAGCAATGCAAAACACACATACACACGAATACACTCTCACACATACACATCCACACATGTACATACACTTACATAGATACATACCAGTCGGATACATATCTATATGTGCATATAACAGACACAGCAATAGAATGAAAAAAAGGAGTAAAAGAAAAATGGAACATAGAGTGATAACAGCATCTTAAGTTCTTTAATTATCCAAGTACCTTCAAACCAGTTTGCGTAAGTTTCATTGATCAACGATCCATCTGGCCAGCGCCAAGCTCCATTTTCGTCTTGCTTCCCGCCGAGAAATATGTTTTCCGTGAACCAAGGCAAATTATCGACGAAGAACAGCTCCTGTTTGCATGACGTAGACTTGGCCAATTCTGCACTATGGTTTTGGCACACTTTACGTGCCCTTGCCACTGTGCAAGGTTTGTCGCACGGAAAAAACTTGAAACAACCGTCCTCGTACTTTATCCACCCTTCCCGACATGCTGAAAGATCACAGAATCAAGGTTCATAAAGAAAGTATTAATAATATTAGTATTATTAATATATCTGGAAATCCTATCGTATCACAGCGCAGGTCAGTCAAACGTTGATTAAAATTGGGTGAGTGTATGGCAGATTAATATTATAAAACGCAGGATAAACTGCTATTTTGTAAAGAATCAGACCAGTTGACTGAGATTACGGGTGCTAGTCCAACAAGTAGGAAATATCTTTTTCTCTGTGAATTTTTCTCTACTAACGTGGAGAACTCCGATAGCTTTTCCAATTTACGTTATGTTATCATTAATTCGTAAATTTTGTTCGCTGGGCTGTTATGTCATCTGCTGTTCCACAGTTATTGGGATGTTATTTCACTTCTTACTGGAAATTAAACGTATGTCTTCCAAGTGTATCGAATCACCTTGATGCTGGACACCTTTATGTCGTACAAATACTGTTTATTTATTTTGAATTTATTACTAAATAGTATAACCAGAGATATTTTTATATATTTTCATACAAATATACATTAACAATCATGATCTCGTAAATGTTTTTTTTTAATAATATATTTTCAATGAATAAAATATATCAAATAAAAAGTTATTTCCCAAAAAATTATTGATATAATAATTAAAATACATGATATAGATGATAAATTGTATCATAAAAATAATACAAATATTATAATAAATTATGAATGATAAAAAACATTCGGTACATATTATGATGGTTGAAGAGGTGCAAAAAATACCGAAACTATGTCAGAAGAGTATGAAACAGTTTATTTATGAAACAGCCATCGTGTTATAAAAAAAAACATTGATAAAAGCATTATCAAGAAGTACTAAATAATTTGACAAAGGTATAATTAAAAACGCCATCACCTTAAAGGAATAAATATACCCAATCAAAGTAAAAGTGAGATGCGAAATACATTAGCATCAACAAATATACATATGCGCACAATGGAAGGAAGAGTCACAAATATCTACAATATCCATGATGTATTTTACACTGTCCATAGTGTGTCATAGACATAACGCCTAATGGAAAATAAGAAATGCGTTATTGTTATATATTATTCACAACACAATATAAAAGTGTGTCGAAAAAAACAGCCTAAGAGATTTATTTTAAGCCTCTCGCAGTTTTTCATGAGCATGTTACTAATAGGCACCCCTAAGCACAATAAGACTTGTTTAAAATAGTTTGACAACTTCTACCAATTTTTTTACTATAAGTGTACAATGGCCAAATTTTCGTTCAATCATTTTAACACGTATAAGAAGGGTCGCACTTCTTTAATATATTAATTGTGACTGAAGTCATTATTTTATATCACACTAAGATACCTAAATTTTTCATTCAATGATTTCACGTACATTACCTTGGACTTATATCTTTATCAAATTTTATGTCATTTGCATAATTAAATATTTCACAAGTCAGACAAAAGTCCGTGTGGCTTGGCGACACGACTTTAGATCATCAGAAAACTTAATCCGGCGACTACCTGACACGCGACACTACTCGTTGGTAGTGCCGAACGAATCAACGCGACCATATTGTACAAATATCGAGATAATCTTCAGCTGAGAAACGTCCTTTCGAATCTATATGACACATAGTAGTCGCCGATGGCGATTCTTGTGAACCGCTAACGTCAGCATGCAATAACGATCTCTCACTGATAAGTGTGCTCAAATCCACATTCTCTAGTAACACGAGGTACACGAGAGAGATCGCGTATAACAAAGCGTCCCCGTTGGCTCCCGAACGACGTTCATTATTTTTTGTGAAAGGCCGATTTCTTGTTCGATCCAGTTCCTTTTGAGAATTCCAGTATTGGACGGCTCCACTGTCTCGACAGCCGCTGAGCATTATCGATTTTGGGCTCCTTGTGGACTTGTAGAAGTCGCTACAGATTTTAATGTCCGCTACAGTCATACAGCTTTGTTTGCAAGAAAGCCTATAAGGTCACTAATTACGGACGCGCCGGTCAGAGTTATAGGTTACACATCAGCTTATTAACTGGGTGAACATCTTTCACAACATCCTATGTTCTTTCTGTAAACTGACTTATAGTACAGACCCTATGGTAGCAGACATATCACTTTAAAACAATAGTAAAGGACGATATTACTAAAAAAGCTATCCTACAACTATTCCTAGATCCTATATACAAACTCTCGACGTGGGCCGGCCTTTATTTGAACTACAAATATCGTCAGAGCAGCAATCTTGCGTTCAAGCTCAACAACACGTACAATCACGTCGACGCCATTTTGAAAAAAAGATATAGATAAACTTTAGCAATTGATGCGAGAAAATCTTATTGCGTTTTTTATCAATAATGCTAAAAGGGTACGAAGAAGGAAGAACACAGGCAAATATACGAGGAAACAATGGTATAATATAAGTGGATTGGAAATATTTAAAGAAAACCCAAAGAATTAATTCGATCGTTTCGGTCCCCTAATTCAAATCAATATATTCTTAATCAAAATATATATACTTTTCATCCACAAAACGGTAGAGAGGACAGATAATCCAAACGATTACACGTCAGAAAAACCTAATGGCAGATATTGTTGAGATTAATATATAACTACAGACAATATACCAGATGATAAAAATTATTTCCATATTTAATTATTTATTCTTTACTGCGAAGTCAGGGTGGCATAATTTCATTTTTCCTAAGAATTTTTTGCAAATCGAAACCATGATAATCTATTCATATTCTGATCAAATTTTGTATAATAAAAGATTAGCAATATGAAGTTTTTTGCCCATATGACATACTTGGCTCACCATTGTACTGGAATATAAAACACCTGCATAAAATCCTTTTACACGTTTTCTCACTACGATCCCCTATCATACACCACATGTGGGCTGTTGTCCAAATTTTATTCTTGTGACAATTAGAATAAATATATCTCCTACTATTATCTCATTAGTATTCCTTTAGGTGCATAATGTAAACTAACACCAATATACAAGACCCTCTTAGAATATGTTGATATATTTGATAAAATAACTATTTTAACCTTTTTATCTAAAGCCTTTTCTTGGAATAACCATTAAATTTCTATATTTATTACCAATCGATGAATTATTTGGTTCTTTTATTATAAATTTCCTACTATTCCTTTGGATGCATAAGGTAAACTAACACCAATATTTAAGAGACTCTTACAATATGTTAAGATACAGTGAAACTTGCTCTAACGACCACCCGTATTCAGCGACCACTTGTCTTAAGCGACCGCCTTTTGGCGGTCCCG
>WURV02187025.1:0-12733 GCA_011762755.2 Epimenia babai | reverse complement strand
TATAATGTAATTACTTAAATTATAGAAAATCAACATCTAACAGTATACAGGTAATACAGATCAATGTTAGATACAACTATGTACATTTTCCTTGTTGAATCATTCAGTGGAAAATAGAACAAATATCGAAAAAAGGAAAAATCCTATTCAACATCGAATCCAACATTCGCTATGACGTTATTAATAGAAGAGTGAGAATAGCCAGTTAATTGATAGATCTTTTTATACAGCTTTTTTGATTGGACTAAACACCCCATAACTTAAAACTATGCCATATGACGGTAGGTTGAAAAGTTCATAGCCCGACCATAAAGCCTTTTCCGAATGAGATTCTTTGGTGGAGCCTATGAACCGTTCAGCCTACTTATAATAATAGATAAGTACCTTTGTTTAGTTTAAAAATCCGTTACCACAACTATTGTGTCACGTGATGTTTCCGGTATATTTTCCAGCACGAATCCTTGGAACGATACAAGAAATATTTCAAAGACATCATAGGGTGAGTTCCATGGCGATATCCTTTCCCGACGCTTGAATTTCTATGCATTGACTTCTATCGACATTATTGCGATATGATCAATGGTGATTTCATGGTTTAAAATCCTTCAGTCTCCAATGTACATAAAGTAAAACCAAACTTGTCCAGACTGTGCTATCGCAATTTTATATAGAAAACACTTTAATTGGTGATCATTGTGGCATGAATATTTATTGATTTACGAGCGAAACCGAATGGTTAGAGTACGTGATTCATCGCTGAATTATCAGACGGTGTCCAGCGTGTCGCAGCGTCGTTTTTTTATAATCATCTCCATCAAGTCATTTATGTCTATTACACCCAAAATTATACGTCATTGACGCTTTATGTCATCCCACATGTGTGCACACGAGGTAGCACTGGAGATTTCTACCGTATACACTCCGGAAAATTAAAATACTATTATCAAATTTATCGCGTGTATAATCGAGTATCATTTTTTGCGTGTTTATAATGGGTATAAAATTTCTATGAAATGTGTATTAAATGTGTCTAAAATGTGTAGATAATGTGTATAAAAAATGTAGATAATGTGTATAAAAAGTGTGGGTAAATGTGTTTTAAATGTGTGGATAATATGTATAAATTGTGTAGATGGTGTGCTTAAAATGTTTAGATAATGTGTTTAAAATGTGTAAATAATGTGTATTAAATGTGTGGATAAATGTGTATAAAATGTGTAGATAATGTGTATAAAATGTGTGGATAATGTGTATAAAATGTGTGGATTAATGTGTATGAAATGCATATTTATATTCACTCTGAGGACATATATTTACAAGGCTTGTTTATGTCTACGTTCAACAAAACACATAGCGGAAGGTTTATCGAATGAATCTATTGTCATGTGTTATACAGTTTAATTGTGTATTAAGAGTTTTTTATTGTGCATATCTAATTGTATTATCATGTATATTACAATTTTTTTAATCAATTTGTTGAATAAAAGGTTGCTACGAGATATTGAAACGTCGAACGTTTAGCCTAGCTGAGCGAGATACATGAAGCGTATTTTTTAACGTCGTCTGCTCCATCAGGTTTTTCGTGGTCGAGGACCACATTCTGCACACGACCTGCGGCCTGGTGAACCGATCGAACATGGACGAACTGTGGGAGATGGCCGTGGCTAAAATAGCCGCTGTCCTGCGCACAAGCACCGTGAGTAGTCCTGCGGCCGCGTGGTGACTGTTTCTGTACGATGCGTATAAATGGCCTGACCATAACGGTCATTGCCCAACCCACATTGGCTTCTTGGACGAACCAACCAAACCAAACAGTTAATTGAACATATTTCCAGGCTAACGTGTCAATTATCATCACGCATTGTGGAATTTATCATTCAAATTATCGCCGGTGATGTCGAGGTAAAAAAAAAGTACGACATTCATAGATTGCAACTATCAGCCAAGGCTCACAGATGCGGTTTACAATAAATGTTTACGGCAGCAATATTCTGCGCTAGATACAATCCCTTGGACACTCGCGTATCACCTGCTAAAGATGATAATAAGAGTGTACCCATTTTGGAGATGCAGTTAAAAATAGCACAGGTCACATTAGGTCATAGTTTG
This sequence comes from Epimenia babai, assembly GCA_011762755.2. NCBI lineage: Eukaryota > Metazoa > Mollusca > Solenogastres > Cavibelonia > Epimeniidae > Epimenia > Epimenia babai. The sequence continues at coordinate 10,624 of WURV02187025.1, read as the reverse complement.
TCATGTAGCGTACTGGTTTAACTGCAGTTTTTCACGCGATAGGTTGCAAATTTGCTCAAACGACGCCGCGTTTTAACAGTCTACCACTATACAAGAATGAAATGAGCGGGATTTTCACGTTTGAACGTTGATAAAGATTCTCATCGATCATGGTTAATGTTCATTTTATGGGGTAATCAGTAGTCTTAATGCGAATTATCAAATTGCACAAAATATTTGCCTTTTCTTTACATCCACAGACATCTGTAGGCCCAATATTGTTCATGCATAGTTACCGTAATTTGGTTGTTGTTAGGTATTTTTAAGTAGTGATATTACCTGCCCTTGTTGCGCGTCTCGCAGGCTCTTTGTAAAGACGCAGACATGATGCTGCAGATCAAGAATCTCATCGTCCTCTTTTGCCACACTCTAAAGGTTTTTGCGATAAAACATTTTTATTTCTCACTTTACCGAGGTAATCGTTGGGTGAGCCACACCACCGACTCCAAACACCTACACCTGATGAAGTATACTTGATATACGAAAGCTTGTGTTAATCCTTATATAGTTAGTCAACAAGGTGTTACCTTTGTATTTTCGTAGAAGCGCCTACAGGCAGCCTACATTTGTCACACACTCCGCTCAGTCTGTGATATTTCATGATTATATACAATTAGATGACAAAGATGCGCACTCGTTTTACCCCACCTCAGGCTTTACCTGAGTGAATTAATTTTTCTTCATTCACATAGTGTTACATATATATACAATATTTACATGTAATTATTCATAATTCAAAGTAGTCATCATCGTAAGTGTGTGTATATTGTACAAGTTTATTAAAGTGTAAAACCACCACTAGCCATCGCAGTACTCCCCAAATTACACATATAATTTCATTAGTTTATGCTTTTTAGGTTGTAACATTGTAAAGTGTCGTCGACATCATCTTGTCATCATTGACCAAGGGATAATACGGCACTATAAATAAAGCTTTATTATTATTATTTATTATTTACCTCTCCCCTGGCTTGACCCACACTTTGGCTTTAATCTTGTCTTTGTCATCCTGCATATACCGTCCACTTTCTACACTTCATGTTTTCTATGTGTTCACTTGGTTGGTACTGATAAGTAGAAGATATTGGTCAAGTACTGTATATAACGTATGTGCTAACCCTACCTGTTCATTGCATTTGATGAAGTACATTCGATAAATGGTAGCTTGCATCAATCTTACAGTTAGTCAAAAATGTGTCAGGTTACCTCGTTATTTCTGACATCTTACAATATAACTTTGTAACACGGCAATCCATACCTCCATGCGATTTTCGACAATTATTTATGGCTGTCCCGGATACACGCGGAGGCCTCCCTCTCTCCGTTTGCCGATATCATGGTAACTTTCTGCCATTACCTACCACCGTATCGGTGGCGCATCCCACCACAATCATGTACCGGTGTATTGTTGTATTAATCGTTCATACGGCAGTGTCTCTGCGCAGGGTTATGGCTTCAGCGTGGCGCAGCTGTACGACCTGTTGCTGGATATCAGGTGAGTCACGTAGCCATCGATACACGGACATATATCTGCGAGACAATCTAACGTATGGCCATACCAATAACTAGGATGGTAGCGCACTATGGTCAGTGTGTGATACACATGGATGAAGTACCGGTAGGTGAAGGGAAACAATTTTACCGTTTTCCATGGTCAGATGATTTTGTCTTCAGGGATTTATACAACGAGATTCTCATGAAGAGATGGGTCGATATCTTCGACTCTATCTTCAGCGAAGATAACTACACGGCAATGACGGTCGAGGACAGTAAACAGTATCGCGCCATCACCACCGATTTCTCCTTCAGCGATGATGACGTACACAAGGTTCGATTCACTTCCCCTTACCCCCACTTCACCCGTTCTAGTCTATTCCATCACACATTAGGCAATGTACAGAGCTGAATACTTTTAAATCCAAACTTAAAACTTTTTGTTTTTTTACTGCCTTTGGCTAAGTTTACAGTGGGTAATTTTATAGGTCAAGACTACGTAACTTCCTTATACGTTGTATCTTTCGTCTATTTAACATAGTTTTACAGCGTGTTTATATGTCTGACACTGTGCAAATATCCGATCTGTGCTGTAATATCTTTAGTTATATTTTCATTATCTGTGATCTTACAGTATATGCCTTTTTTATTTTTGATTCACTCTTGGTATACCGAGTTCGATTTTGAACCGTATTCCACGTGTTTCTAGTTAATCATAATAACGATAAATTTGTAAAGTGTCTTTGATAGACGTGTGTTAAAAACGCACTATAAATCAATAAAATTTCATTACGAAGGTATTGTCACCGATATCGATTGACAAAAGACCGATTTCCTTCAGCCCTTCCCTCGCCAGTTGCCTTTCTCGGCCTTCGTCCCCAAGACCTATCTCCAGGTGAAGGCCTACATCAACGCGTGCCTAGTCTTCTCGTCCGACCTTCACCTTAGCCACACGGAGATCGATGACATGGTACGGAAGTCCACGAACCTTCTGCTCACTCGAACCCTCGGCGGCTGCCTCTCCAAACTGCTGTGCAAACCGCTCCAGTTGCTCCAGGTTCGTACGGATGCGCGACGATGGCCGGGATTAACCCGTCATCTTCAGCGTCTCGGGCTTGTCTCGTGGATAGCCTAGACTTTAACCTAGACCAAGGGCGTTTCAATGTCACCGAATACGGTTCATATGGTTCATCTTCTCGGCTGCGGCGGGAAGAATGCCGTAGTGCTGACCCCAGTCAACGTTTGTTCGCTTGCACCACCAGTTCCGGACGGACCAGCAGACAGCCTACCCGTGTCAGACACGGCCGGATCTGGGGGGTGGGGGTGATGATAATTTAGTGAGATGCAAGTCGTAGGTATTCGTTAATCTGACAGCAGATTTCATTAATGCTTCCTTAATTTAAAGACATTTACACACCTTATGAAGTCTAAATAATATGTTTAATAATATGTTTGCATCGTACAAACGCATCAATGTTGTCACAACGGATGTCCACACCATGACGTACGTTTCGTTTGTTCAGCTGATCCAGATATCAATCAATATGAAGTACCTCGAAGAATCCTGCACCAACCTCGAGCATTTCATCTCCAGCATCACCGGGTCGGTCGATACGTTTATACGTTTATAACAGCACAATTAAACACACAATGCCTTTAAACGCACTACAATTTTAAACACATTTTAAACATGCTTCTTTGCTATGAATTGTATTTTGTATTGTTAATTGTTTCTCATTAATATTAGGCTTTACTTTTCATCAAATTTGCGTAAACCGTGTTACACAAGACCATTTATTGATCTCACGAAATGTATCTACGTGCTTTAGAGACGTAAAAGTTATTTGGGTGCCTTCCAAATAAATCATCATAATTCATAATATATTATATATATATATATACATATATATATATATACATATAATTAATATGAGAGTATATTTATGACATGGAATAAACTCAATTGAAAAACTTTGTGAGAGAAAAAACGTGCGTCATTAGAGAGGAATTCTGGGGGCCCTCCCTCAAACACAAGTATTCCATATGGACTAGTTTCAGTGATTGTTTTTAATTGATGATAAAAATGATTTATTCAGGGCTGAGAAAGACAGCGTTCATGTCGCCAAGCTGCACGGTACATCGATGTTCAAGGTAAGATGGCCGCTCAGCCCTAGCTTAGTGACGAGTGTGCCAGGGTTCAAATCTCAGGAATAACTAAATTTGTCCTTGTATCATATCCATGGAGACGACACATCAATGCGATTTATCTTAGCGCCGTATGTGAATGAATTTGTTCGTCCTGGGGAAGTAAAAATGGGCGGAGACTTACCGGCGCCTGTTTAAGAAGTTGTCTCCCTCAATGACTTGTGATTCTTTATTTGGAGTTGGACAGAGCATATGTATATAAATATCACACTTTACTAATTGTAATGAGATCAGGTCTGTTCCTATCAGATACAATGGTTTTTTCCTTTGTTTATAAAATTTTTGCAATTTGCAGCGTGTGACTTCTCTCGTGCAATATCAGGCAAAGATATTTTGCGGCTCAAAACCGTATTCACACGCCTACCTTGATCTGTCGGCATTCACCTTTGTCTGTCATTTGGTAGAGCAATGGCCTATGAGCGGGGGCAGGTGGCGTAGTGGCTAGAGCATTTGACTTCGAATCCAGGGCTCCCTGGTTCAAATCCCGCTCTGACCAGTATACTAACTGTGGCATTTTTCGGGCTGAAAATGCCTTAAACCCCATAGCCCTTGCAGTGTGGTTCTGTTGAGACTTTTTCCCTGTTGATGTTTGCTGTGCTTCAGATGCTCTATACGTGTTCTCTATGTCGCTTACCTCCCCGCTATGTCGTCATCTCATTGTAAATAAACATGGTCCTATCATAGACTTAGCGGAGTGTGCGACATTTGTAGTTCATACGTAGACATTTAAAACCAGTGGTGTGAATGGATAAGTGAGCCTAATCAGCCCTATGAAGGCCTATCACAATGATTACTTCGGTAATCAGCCTATAAATACATACATACATATAATCCAATAATTGTAATCTAATAGCAACTGCTGACTTCAAAAAACCATTACTGTACACATTCGAAAATAAAACACGCACGTGCGTGGCTGTGTTGGCCATATCGTATAACATGACAAGTAAGGGTGACACCTTATTGACTAAGTATATAATTAACACATGCCTTTGTGTATATATGTGTAAAAAGTCTGGCAGCATTACTCCGAACGGGTCCGTTACCGAGGAATTTGGCCGGACCAACGAATATCCGGTTTAAAGAATTACAGAAGGGAGAGAACTACGAATATACATTTACATGTCAAATTGAATCATATTTTATTGTACAGTATAACAAATTGGGCATATAACTACGTAAATAAATTGTTCAGTGTCATGAAAGTGTTGATTCACTCTTCGAGAAAAAGCCGGCTATCGTAGGTTGCCGCTGAGTATTAATTCTATCTGAAATGTCTCTGCATTCTCTAAAAAATCTACGAACTCCATGGAGTAATATTCGGAGTTTAGTTCAAAAAATTTTTTTTTAATGTAGCACTAATCACAGGCAGTGGTGAACTGTCGTCAGTTTCGTTTCGTCCATTTCGCTCGCCACACCTGACATCGTTGAACCAAATTGAATAAAAGACTTTACATCCGTTAGAGCAATAAACAATCAATCATAATTCAACTGCCATTCTAGCTCGCCGAGCTAGAAAAACATCGTTGGTACTGCCGATTGATGTGACCGTTGGTAAGTGCTCGGTAAACATTAGCCGGTTTTCGGACTACTGGAGCGAGAAGCAATGTTTCAACAACCATTCGAGCCCTTTCCTGTCGTCCGGAGTCGGAATCACGGATATTCGCAGTAATGGGCACGAATATGTAAGGAAAATTCCGTTAGCGATGAAGAGGCGGGTCTACTGGCAAATCTGGAGGAATGATCATCGGAGTATCGCCGCTAGACTGTACTTCAATCGGGTGGAAGGAAAATCCCATAAAGTTATCATTAGACCTGATGAAGTATACTTGTATACAAAAGCTTGCGCTAATTATAACCTTAGCTAGTCAATAAAGTGCAACCTTTACATGGCATAGCCGTTAATTGAGTATTTAGTATAATACCTCATAAGCCTCAGAAACTTCTTGAAATCTTTTTGAAGCTGACGGATCATTTTTGTTCACATCCGGATGGTATTTTTTGGCGAGCTGCCAAAAATCATCAACAATTAAGAAAGACAATCAAATTTTATATGTGATCATGAATCATTATTTAGCGAAATATTATCTAACAAGAGGCCCAAGAGTCCTCAAGACGCTTACCTGAAAAAAAAGGGAAAAAAGGAAAAAAAGAGAAGACAACAAGGAGACTGCTTGACATCAAAACAGGTAGGCAAAAGAGACCTGACTATACCCAATACAATACTGAAACAAGACAAGAGGCCAAAGAGACCTGACAATACCCATTACAACACTGAAACAACAAAAATACAGATTTGTGTAAAAAAAACCTAGGCTGAAATCACATCTAATAGCCAAACTAGAGATACCCTAGACAAATCTGAATGAGACCTACACAGACAATATCTGTGAGATGGCAGACAATCGCACTAAGCGGACGTGGAGATAGATTTTCAAATAAAAAGTTGATAGAAATTACCCCCCTTTGCTCCCATGACGGGATGCTGAACAAATCTGAAAGATACTAACCCAAGGACAATATCTGCAAAACGACAAAGTTATGCGATAACCGGTTCGTGAGAAACAATTTTTTAGTAAAAAATATGAACATCGGCAGAAGTTACTTCCCCTAGCTGCAATGACGATACCATGAACAAATCTAGAAGAGCCCATCCCCAGGACAATATCTGCCAAATGGCAGACCTCTGTGATAAGTGGTTATTAAAGACAATGTTAATATCGGACGGATGGATAAACGGACAACCTCCAATCAGAAGAGCTCACCGAGCATAAGCTCTGGTAAGCTAAAAAATTACAGAAAAATGGTTTAGATTATACACACTGCGAATTCTTCAAATTGCATTACCTTCGCAACATATTAATGGGGGTAGCCACTGCAGCCCTAAAAAGACTGATGAAAAAAACCTCGTCCCAGGGGTTTGGACCCCACTAGAGGAAAAGCGTTTCTATCCTGCTATTCATAGAGGGCAACACGCAGTGGATCAAAACGGAAATGAAGATGAATATTGAATAAAATTAGCCAAGATTAAAGCGACTTTAAAGTGAAAGATTTTAAATAAAAAGCATATCAACACAGATTAATATTGTGCAGTAAAAATGTAATGAATGTTAAACTTGTCATAAATGTATGGACTCACTATATATTTTTCCATCATCATATATATATATGCAATACAATGTGTCACCAAAATGTTTAACTTCTGCCCATGAAAAATAATATGCTTTAAAAATCTTGGTAACTAAATTGCTTACACGGTCAATCGGAGTAATGAAAACCCACCCACAGCAACCGGGATTTGTCCATCCGTTCATGCATGATGCGCTTTGCCTCAATAGTTAATGATTGATTTGCATGAAATTTATTGGCAGGATTGGAAATGGATCAATGAAGGAAGGATTAGATTTTTGTCAGTTATCCAAATCATGTCATTTGTCAGTGATCCGAATCACCGTCAAGATCGACAAATTTTGTATAGACTCAAGTGGATTTTTCAAGTATTTTTGAAAAATTCTAATTCAATAGTGACATGAAGGACGAGCACGTCCACACGTATGCATTTTGTGATGTGACACAGTTATTGTAGCGCCAGTACCCATTTAGAGGGATATAACTAACTGCCTTGGTAGATATCTGCTACATACTTATTATATGGCTATCATGATATGCAGACTGATCGGACATTTACAATTTATGATATATTATACCTGGTAATAGCTGGAAAGAAATGCACAAAAAAACGTCTACCCATCAGAGGTATATATTATCTTCTGCGCATTTCTTGCTAGCTATTTAAAGAACGACACTGGCTACCCTATTAAAATCACGTATACCTGGTAATAAGCTTTCTTGATGGCTTTAGGGTCAGCATTGCGGGGTACTCCGAGGACATCGTAATAATCTTGCTTTGATAAGACAGACGACGTATGTATGGACCGCTGTAATATACCTGGTCGATACAAATTAATATGTGAACAATTACGCATACATGCGACCGCTCCCTCAAACCCATGTACTATGTCTAGGATCTGGATATTCATACTGCATTACTGATCCTATGACTGCAGCCCGGCTAACTGACTACCCCTTGCATTGTAGTTAGGCAATGGCTTCTCCCTAATGTTACTGTGTATGACATATCCTATGGGCAAACTCCACGGTGCTCCCAGAGTTCGCAGCACCGTCATTTTTGATGGCACCATGCTTCTCTCTCATCTATATCATCATCTTATTGTAAATACTCATTAACTAACACAGACTTGGCAGAGTACGCAACATATGTAGGTGGAGTATGCGACATATGTAAGAGGAATGTGCAATATATGTAGAAGTGTGCGATATATGTAGAAGTGTGCAACATATGTAGCCAGAGTGCGCGACATAAACTATAAGCCAAACTAGAAATAAAGGTGTCATGGAGCGCCTATGAGTAAAGTTTTTTCACTGATACTACCAACGGGCCTGTTTAATTTGTGATATGTTCAATGTTGAGGTCGCTTTAGAGTCATGACCAGTCATTCGGCGCTTTGAAGTACTATATACTAGATAGTCGCAGTGAGTAGATTACTGACAAGTGTTACTTAGGTTGAGACTTTTGTAACATAGCTCAAAACTAAACGTAGTAAGTCGGTTACACTTACAATTATTGTTAGTATTAATTAAATTCAAGTTACGTCATACTGATACTCATAGTAAGGTCACTTAGGTAAACTCACATTGTTTGGTAAAGGTGCGATTGAGAATCGATTTATATGTGACTAAAACATTCATTGAATTATTAAGCCAAACCGAGCTCACAAATTTCCTACAAGGGCCAGCGAATCCATTCGTGCCGCAAATTTGCCATGTCAAAACACACGATATCCTTCTAACGGCCGCCATTACTGATCCTTGACTGTCTTACTGAACCGTCTAGTCATCTATTGTTACCATCTAGTAGGTAAAAGATCGATAAGAAAAATATAAATATTTTTAGACTTGAAAAAAAAAATTCCATTATCTCTACTTGCTACAAACTCCGTTCAACTGGCTCATGTAAGATAACGTGTCGTAACATTTTAGTGATCTGAATTGACAAGGGTCAACTATCTGCCCAAGGTGGTGAGTACGTAAATATTAACGTATTAAACTTGAATATCCCGTCTAATCAGCTAAAATCACATAACAGTTCAGGAAGCTATTTCAAGTACCATAACGTTGACGATACATCGATTTTGCCCATGTTTCACATGTGAGCTCGTGGAAGCATAATAATATTGCGTGTCATATTGTAACGAAGAAAAGTAACTTCTGTCGAGTTACTCCCTTATTAATCTGTCTTCATTAGCTTCCAATACGTGAAAGTATTATGTCTCCAGAACCTTGGACCTCGCTATATTAATAAGCTTCTTACCTTCTATGTTCTTACACACCGTCCACGGTCATGTGATACATACACGACTGTTGTATAACCATGTCGTGTTATGACATCTGATTGGCGCTCTTTCTCCTGTGCAGGTCCAAAACTCCGGAACGTCCCCCAATCTCATTGCTCACAGCAAACATCTGTGATGTCGTTCAAATCCCACATAAAGACATCTTTTTTCAAGAGCTTTGACATAATATATTTTAATTACTTTGTCATTTTATCTTTCAGTAACTTTACATTTTACGTGTGAACGCCACTGATAGTGCGCATGGTTTTTGAAGACCTACTACATTTACCACTCGTCCGGCTCCAACTGCTGCCGCCTGTTCAAGAATTAGCATCAACACGGTTTTTTCTCATATTAAAAGTGCGATATATATTCGGAAATAAGCGTGTCCAATATTTTTTCCAACGAGGGTCAATAATAGCATGAATAAATTCGATAATCTAATAGCTATAGTCGTGTCTTCATCTCCATAGCTTTCTCATTCATTGAAAAAGCCCTGTGTCTGGTGCACGCCATGTTAACTAAGATTTTAACGGACCATGGAAATCTAGTTACCGGAATATCGATCTGCATTTGTCAGTGTACCTAAAAAAATCCCCATACCCGAGCCAAATATCAATGAGATGAGTGAAATTAATTAATTTATTAAACAAAATATTTTACCCTAAATCTCAGTCGCTTAATTCGTAGTAGGGCAATACACAGAAACCATTTTTTGCCTTCGTTGGGTGCAGACGTAGCGATCTCCAACCTGTCTGAGGTTTTGTGCTTTACTAGATGAGCTATAGAGGCCGAGTTGGTTCGTATATACCGGCCTAATACTTCATGCGAATAAAAGAGAAACTATCCGCTTGTTGGCTTAAGTTGTGATGTTATTCGAAGCGTTGCCTTTCTTGCTAGAGGTTGAGATTTAGAACCAGCACAAGCCATGGATTTGTTGATGCCCCTTCTACAATAGGAAATGAGCAAGATTTTCCTGTTTGAATATCGAAAAAGATATGTAGTGGAATGTGTTATTATAAAAAAAATATCGTAAGGATATAACAAGGCTCCATTGTACGTGCGACCGACATTCAATAATAATGTAGCACCAAAACTTCGCGTTTCCCATTTTTCCCTTTTTTGAAACCTACAAGAGGTGTATATGGCTTTTACTCGCCAAGAAAATCGAGTAAAAGTAACAGATTGACCGGACGTGTTAGAACACGGCGAGTAAATGTAACAGAGTTGAATAGGCCCTTTCAGTCGGCGCGTGGCGTGGTACATACTGTATTTCCTAAATGTTAGAAGATTAGAAAAAACCGATAATACCATCAAAGTTGTATCATGACGATTGTTACCCATTCATAAACGGAAGGCGGTAAAACCATAAAACACCATAAAAGTAGGTAGTGCCCTATATAAGCAATATTTCTAGACATGTTAACCAGAACGCTCCCAATTGCGCCATGGAGTACATCGACAGCAAACGA
>WURV02187014.1:0-12733 GCA_011762755.2 Epimenia babai | reverse complement strand
AATAAAATTTGCATTTGGTATACCGTCCGGAAAACTAACCCATTCAATAAGAATGTTGTCTTTTGAAAATTGTAATACTTAGGGAGGTGTACCTTTATTGAAAGACAAGTCACCGTCTACTGTCGATGGGAAGGAGTCCGTCGCAGCAAACAGCTTTTCGTCGCTACTCCCGTTAGGAATGTTGATTACATCGCCAAAACTAGCCGGAAAGTTACCCGTTATTCCACGATGGCGTCCTTCGAGCCAGTCGTGGTTTATGATTCTCGTAACTACGACTACGTCGCCACGTTCCAGCGTCAATTCGCCCGCATGTGGCGTATCGAAATCGTACACTATTCTCATGAAATCGCCAGGCTTCACGGTCATATCTGAAAGTGAAACTACATGATGCATCATGGTGGATGGGTGGATGGATTTATGGATGGATGGATGGATGGATCTATGGATGGATGGATGGATCTATGGATGGATGGATCTATGGATGGATGGATCTATGGATGGATGGACGGATCTATGGATGGATGGATCTATGGATGGATGGATGGATCTATGGATGGATGGATCTGTGGATGCATGGATGGATGGATCTATGGATGGATGGATGGACCTATGGATGGATGGATCTATGGATGGATGGATCTATGGATGGATGGATGGATGGATGGATCTATGGATGGATGGATGGATGAACCTGTCATTGCGGTGAATGGGAAAGATATAAAAATTAAACTAGTTAAAAAGTCAAGAAGGTTATAAAGTGAGAATTGTATGAACAAGAGGCCAAAGAGGCTTCAAGACGCTTTTCCGATTAAAAAAAATTAGAAAAATGTTGAATGAAAGAAGCACTTATGTATGTATGTATTTATAGACTGATTGTCGAAATAATCGTTGCGGTAGGCCATCATGGGCCCTTATGCGAAGCTAGCCTATTAATTTGGTTAACACGACAATCTGATTAGCCTCACTTATAAGAGGTGGAGGGAAAACACCTAGTGTGAAAAACCCACTGAGTCTGGCCAGACAATAGACCTTTTCCATTCATGCCACTGGTCCCAAATGTCTACATATGAACTACATATGTCGCACACTCCGCTAAGTCTATGATAGGTTCATGTGTATTTAAATGAGATGACGAGGTGGGGAGGTGATATAGAGAGCACATATACAGCATTAAAGGGATTGAAAAAATACAGCGCAAAGCTAGCCGCATCGTTAAACACAATTTTTATAGAGAACCAGGCACAGTAACTAACCTAACCAATAATTCAAAATGGCAACCCCTAGAAAAACGCAGACAAATAGCTAGGCTAACAATGATGCATAGAATAATCAACGATAAAATCACCATCAGTATCCCCTCATATGTCCTCAACAAAACGCGTATAACCAGGCAACATCAGCAAAAAAAGTTTATTGAGATACGCCCCAAAACAAACACATATAAATTCAGCTTCTTTCCCCGTAGGTCTGAAGCACAGCAAAAGTCAGTGGGAAAAAGCCCCAACAGAGCCACACTGCAAGGGCTACACAGACCCCCATGGTCAATGGGGTTTAAGGCGTTTTCAGCCCGAAAAACGCCACAGTTAGTATACTGGTTAAAGCGCAGTTTGAACCAGCGGAAGAAGCACTTAAGATATATAAATAAAACTTAAGAAAAACAACTATATAATACGTAAAAAACAAAAACAATCACTGCGACATGATTGTAAATATTTTATGTGTACATAAATAATCATTGCTCTGTGAATAAACAATTTTGAGTTGCGTTGAGAGTTAAATTTGATTATATTATTAATGTGACATTGACAAGTTACAAACCTCTCCGTATATGAGGTAATCTCGCGGTATTGTAAACTTTCGATATGCCATCACATGGTCAAACTCAAACGGGCGTTTCTATATGATGAGACACATCACCTGCGTCAACTGTGTAAGTATATCATTATAAACTCAAAACTGGGCGGAATTTTGACGATGTAACTGCCGATGAGTTACGGCATTTTGGAGTTTCACGATAATCGTCAACATTATGAACTAAGCGTAGATTTCGCATTAAACTGTACTCGACTAGTTACACGCAGCAGTACATTATTGTGAGTAATGTCAATACAGTACTCGTCTCGAGCCATGTTATTTCACTATAGACCTATGCCTCAGATGTGTGTGTACTGGCAGTGGTCTCGTGTACTACACTTATATAATTACAGTTTGTAAATCCTATTAGACATTCTTGAGCATTCTATCTTTTCCGCCGTCTCTACGACGATGCATTGTGCTAAATCCAAAAACAACCCCTATCTTCCGTCTGTCTGCATTACTGTTAATGCAAGCGCAATCCCGGACCGACAGACCCGAACATTCATTCAGTACCGTCCGTACTGCACGCCGCTTACCTTGACAATTAATTCTGATCTGGGCTAGATCGCTTAATATCACGGATGAACGAACGTACACCGCGCAATTATCTTTATAATTCCGCAAAAACGTGGTTGTACCTTTAAGAATCCAGAACAAGCCGAATTCAGGTCAGAAAACTATCTAGTTTTATATTACTCATTGGTCGATTCTTACAAACACACGTAGATTAGATAAACTTGAAGGGTTGGGCATCTTAACCGAGATGGGGACATCTAGACCGCATATGTCCCCGTGCATGAGAATTGAAACATTGGCCAGGAAATTATCCTTGCGTCCTATATGTACGGGTGTGTGTGGAAGACGCGGATGCCGTAGTGGTTTATATGTCTAGGGCAACTCGCGTGTGTCAGCGGCGCTGTAACACACCTACTTGGGTGTGCTTCACTAACTGCATTACAAAACATAACGTATACCTATCATACATTACACCAGAGTTGAATTTCCTACTCGCTGACCTAGTAACTCGGGTACGCTGTGGAGCGTCTGTATTTGCTTTCGGCTGGTTATACTGTTGCTCCAATTTAAGCAGCCTCTGTGATAGCTCATGCCACTCAGTGAGCAGATCAATAATAATCAAAATAATAATAAAGCTTTATTCAGAGTGCCGTATTATCCCTTGGTCAATAATGACAAGATGATGTCGACGACACTTTACAATGTTACTAGCTTAAAACATAAACTAATGAAGTTATGTGCAATTTCGGGAGTACTGCAAGATCATCCATTCTCTGAGTATGTTGGTTCAGTTATTCTTTATGCTCGATTGCTTTGTGCGAGCAGCACACTTTTCCCGCTTCCTGTTCTAACTACGCAATTCTACCAGCAAGTGACAGCCAGCAAATGACAGTTTGTTAAAAGTTGCATCGCTATCGTATCTATGAAGTACAGCACTCTTGATGTTTGGATAATGTAGGGAGAAGGTAATCCGGAAAAAATCATTCTAAGGATGGCAGTCGAAATAACTGAACCTACAGCACCGGGAGTTGATTCTGCGGCCTGCGTACTTAGTGTTTGCAGGTCTCGAAGACTAAGTGCCCATGCAATAACATCTTGACTTTCAGTTGGTTTAGCACTGTAGAATTTCTCCAGGGCTCTATGGGTCGGTAAGACATAGCCGAACACTGCCAAATTTAGCTAGTAGATTAACTAAACTAACACGCTGACAAGTTGTAACAACAAATCAGGCCCACGCCAAGACGCTCTGCCTAGATAACTACACAACTTCAGACTAGGCCCAGTATCTTCTCGTCATAGCTTCGTAATTTACGAGATGTATCGCCTTTTGTTTCCATATCCGAAAACTGAGAAATTTTCCGTACGGAAGAAGCAGATTATGCAAATCAATATTGGTGGCCAAACGTTTTTGTCGTGTTTTTTGTTTTTACTGTGAGATTATTCATAAATCTAAGGAAACGGCATATAATCAACACATGTGTCGTTTTCTCTTTGTAAAACTATTATATACACATGATCTTACAAAAAACATGACATTAAGTTGAGCGACATACCACTCCAATAATGTTAAATTTACGCTAGTGATCTAGCGCTTGCTTAGCAGTAGCGTGGTTTTAAGGAGAATTCCTCCTCAATTCAATCGGGGGTCTCTATTTACATCGTTGTCTGCTAGCTTTCTTTTCGGAACTCTCTTTTCCGATGTTCCATTGTAATTCTTGGTTGCAGTTAATCCCGGTAATATTATTTTTATCCCCATAACAATAAGAATACGTAGCGTGCATCTCACATAATTGATATGGATACATGTTATGCGTAGGAGTGTTTCATTACTACCACATGTTATTTCCAATATGAAATTGTTGTTGGTCATTGAAATATTATGGTCTACATTTTTGGTCCGGCCAGGAAAATATTTTTCCGGGTCCAATCCGGCCCGCGAAAAAATTGAATTGACACCCCTGTCATATACCTATCGATATTTATAACGGTATATTGAGATCTGCTTCCATATATCGGATATCCTCCGAACATACAGGTATGAGCGAAAATTAATGGTAGCAGTCCATGCTTGAATATTCTAATCAAACGTATTATTTGCTAAACAAACGCGAGTTTTCAAGTTAACATATGAACGCGATAGCTCAGTCTGTAGTATATCGGTATACGAGTCGCAATGTGGTACGTCCTATTCCCGCGCGATACATTTTATTTTCCCGTTGTATCTTCAGTGAAGGTACTTTATCCCAGTTGCTCTGGTCGACTTTGCTAAAACTAAGTACCAGTGAACTTTATTTGTGGCAACACCAATTTATATGCACTGGAAAAGTATATTTGTTAGGGGCTTGGTGCCCCTGTTAAGGAGCTACGTTTCCCTTTACTTATTGTAAACTGTTATTTGGCAAGCTGCGCAAGCGTCTTTAAAGTGCGGTATAATACATCACGGCGAATACTTTCTAGTTTATGTTTGCGCTTCGGTGTAAAAGTATCAACGCTACTCTGAAACCGCAGTGAACTACGATAGTAAGAAGTGAGGTTTTGATGCGTTAATACGACATGCGGAAACTTAAATAAACCTTTCAAAATCAAAATCGTTATATTCTAGATGTTGTGTCTCGAAGTCTCGAAGTATTTCGTTGAATTCAAGTCTATTTAAATATATAATTTTAATGCCTAGCCCTACATGGCAAGGAAAAAAATAAAAACAGACATAAAAATGCAATACAGGTAAAGGTAAGTAGCCTACAACATTATTTATTGACCGCAAGTATCAGCCGATAAGAGCTCTGAGATGAAGTTTAAATAAATTTTTATGGCAGCTATATTCAGCGCAGATACAGTAACTTCGACAGTCGGATATCATCCGTCAAAGTTTATATCAAGCGTCTGCCTATTTCGGAGACGGGTTTACTCCAGCAATCTGGAAGAAATGACTTGCTGAGGATCACCACAAGGAAGACTGGCAAGCGGTTTCGAACGCGAGACTTTTCACTTACGAGTCCAGTGCGTTATTCACTGAAATAACCACTTATTATAGATAACTGACATATGTAAAATTAATGATTTACAACGGTGTTACTATCGATATTTTCAAAAGATATGAGTACGATACTGATATACAACAGTGTCGATCAGTTCGTGATATGAGCGGGAAGTGATAATAAAATAAACCTGTATGACTTTTTGAAGTATGAATACTGTTATGAGATATATATGTGTCTTTTATTAAGTTATCAATCCGTGAAGTTTGCAAAAGTTAAGAAAAATGAAGAAAACGACAAAAATACTGCTACTTCTGCTGATCGTACTAATAACATCGGATGTCTCGCTTCAAGGTAATAATCAGCTTAATACAGCCACAATACATTTGTAGCGGTACCGTCAGTTGGGAGGATGTCGCGCGAGGGGCGCTTACATCCAATTGGCACAACCCAGGGATTCGTCCCGCTTTTTTCACTATAGGAATTGAGGAAAGTTTTCATGGTATAGGACGAGGAAATATTTGTATTGGTTGTAAGATTATGTGCATTTTCAGAGAAAATAAAAAATCAATATCAAAGACAGATTATAAATAGTGACGGATTTGATCAATTTGGGTATGAAGAGGCTCTACAAAATTAATGATTCGGAATTGAATTCTCACACGGTGAGCCATATTTTGCTTACCGATTTAAGTCAGGTTGGGTCAAGAAACGTATCTGATTGCTCTATACGATTTTTTCTTATTTCATTATAGGGAACCGCTGCACTTATCGATGGAAACATTGCACAAAGCCAAAGACCACTGCCTCAACACTTACAAAAAGTATACATGCCTACAGTCAGTAATATTGAGATGTCATTTAATAATTGCCTGGTATACTACGCTTCTCAGTATCGTGGTTAATAAATATAAATGTTATTAATACCTGCTCTTGTGATAGAATTAGACATTTCAGTATTTATATTAGAATTAGACATTAGACAGTTTCATTTATCCAAAAATTTATAGGACCAAAAAGTCAAAATTTTGTGATACCTACAATTTATTGTACGGATAAAGAAATCAATAACTTCTATGCCGATGTGGAGAGAGCGATGATGTACGTAAAATTAGATAATGTATTTATAGTAATGGGTGATCTCAATGCTCTAGTTGGAAACTCGAGTAATGGCAGCGTTGTAGGAAAATATGGACTGGGAATGAGGAAAAAGAGGGGAGAAGGATCCACTGTTTTTTATGATAGATATAACTTAGCAATTATAAACACCCACTTGAATACCCATTTGAAGAACCACCAAGGTGACGACCGTATACTGGAACTAGTCCAGGTGATAAAATACGCTCTCAAATTGATTACATGGGAATTAGGAAGCCTTTCAGAAACTGTCAGGCAGGTTAAAACATCCCCGGGTGCAGGTATAGTATCTGGCCATAATCCACTTGTCAAGAAAATAAAAAGCAGGTTAAAAAAGAAAACTTTCGTTGCACACAACACAATACAATGTGAACAAACCTGAAAGAGTAGAAAACAAAACTTTTTGAACATATCGAGCAGCACACGGTGTCGCCAAACTAATGTTTGAAGAGGACGACATAAAGAAACCTTAGGCAGAATGAGCAATATGAAAATTCCCTTATATAATTTTCCCACCATACCAAGTATTCTAGAAAGTGGCATGGAGGAGGCACGAGCAGAAATGAAATGTGGAGAGGCGTCAATAAAGGATATCACTGCTTTGGATGATGTAGGCATTTCTACGCTATGCAAAATATGTAATATGATATATAACAGTGGATTTTTACCACAGGAGATTTTGAAATCTGTCTTAATAACACCCCTAAAAACCTAAAGGTCAGAACTGATTTGAGAACGATTAGCCTGATCAGCATTATGAAATGCCTGAATAAGAAGACATAAAAAAGCGTGAGGCAAGGATGCAAACTTTCTCCGATTCTTTTCAATATGTACACGGAACGTATTTTCAAATAGATCTGTGATTTGAGAGATGTCGTCATTAGAGGGGGAAACGTCAATAATCTGAGGCCTGCTGATGATGCGGCATTGCTGGCAGAGAGCGAGAAAAAAATTACAGGACATACTTGATGCCATCAACAGGAAAGGAATAGAGTATGGTATGGCAATAAACGTGGCCAAATCATGACGATGACAATGATGACAGCGGCGACGGCGATGATGATAATTATAATTTATGCTAGTACAGTTTTTATTATCAAACGCCATTCTCTGCCCAGTTACTTACTATAATAACCCGTTGTTAATTTAATATTATCTTCTATAAACATACGGACGGAGGTGTAAATGCCATCTAAACATATTTGTACCTTTTTGAATTTCAGCATTGGACAGGCAGTTACGGGAAATGGGCACGGGTAAAAGCATAGATGAAATCTAAGACATAAAGACTGTCTGAGCCCAAGCTTTCGAAAAATATTGGCCATAACAGACCAATATAATGCTTGATTGAAATAAAACACTTTCAAAACGTATTTAACGGAGTGGCCTTTCTTGAAATGTACTTTAGCCATTACAAACCATTGACAGATAACAGAGCGCAAAATACAATGTAAATTGTAAGTTGGCTCGTGTTAAGTACTGTTAACGTAATAAATAACTGATCTTTCAAGGGACGTAACTCGTGGTATATAATGGTGCAACATCCCCCGTTTCATATGTAGATTAATTGCATCATCATATCATTTCCACTTTGTTTCGTATTCCGAGAATACAAATAAAGTAAAGTACAACATTTCATAGGCTGCACGTATCAACCAATAAAGCCTCTCGGATGGGGTATTCGAGAAATGTCTATGACAGTTATTCAGCGCAGACACAATACCTAAGACACTCGCATATCACCTGTCATATACATAACGAACGTCTACTCACTCTAGTGACGAGTTTACTACAGCAATCGGGTATAACGGACCCATTGAGGATCATCGCAAATAAGTCGACCGGTGGGCGGGACCGAACCAGCGTCCTTTCGGGTACGAGTCCAGGGCTCATACCACTCGACCAACTGCTTCCCCTTAACGAGTGCTTTAATTTGTCAACAATAGAATAAGAATGCTAATACGATCATTGAGCAAAAATTAAAATATAAGCACGTTTACTTGTATAATAATCAGGGGAGGGCAATCGTAAGGAAAGCATACCGCCATATATTTACAGCAGTTTATGCTCTCCGATTGCAACTGGGTAAAAAGATACAGAGAAGCCATTAAAAATTCTGCGCTAATTTTCATAGGTTTTGAAATATCTAGATTTCTCGAAAAATTTTATTGGCTATATAGAATACACACGTACTCACTTGTAAGATTCTACCGCATCTTTCTACGATATTTAAGGCGAAATGCTTATCTAGACTTATATTTATATCCAGTATAGACTTATAAACAGTGTACAGAATACTGTATTATGTGTTATCCCGAGAAAGTAAGTAATAACTTAGATGTAAATGACGTTATTTCGGCTGGGACAAGACATAGTTACGAAGATGGTTTGGAAATGAAATGATACTGCGAACGCGCCGAAATGTGTATATATATAATATATGGGTAATAACTTGTATTATACTAGATGCTATTTTAAGCTTGGGGTGTCATAAACACCGTAGTATCAATTCTACAACAATTTGTTCACTACGGTTATGTAGGGCGTGTGAAATCGTGTGATATTGGACGTTTTACACTTAGTTATTCAATATTAATCAGTGGGCTAACAATGGATACATCTCATTGTAAAGGTGTATTATTGGGGTCGATACGGAACGTTGGAATAGGTGTTTCTTTCGTGCGTATCGAATGCGGGTCATCAACAAGCACATCTGCGCGGCGTTGTAAACCACGCTATATGTATCAATGTAAAAATTAATAAAATTATCATCAACGGAGAATAGAGATTTTTTTCTCAATATTCTTTCTACACATTCAAGGATGAAAATCTTGGTCATTTCCTGTAGAGGAAAGCGTGAAGGAAATTCACTTGGATTTGTGTATGAACTAGTAAGTCCACCCATCAAAAGCCCCCCTTCAAACCACCACAGGACTGGTGCGAACATATAATGCGTATGCCCAAGTGGTCGTAACGTGGTAAGAATTGGGACGAACGTGAAATAAGGTTTCAAATGCTGCAGGCGGGCGACATCATATCGATGACACGCTATTACCACGTGATAGTCGTTCTCGACAGCTTCCCCGTACATTGAATATAATTATTCCATTACCATTCACAATACTTGCAAAGGGTAGTATCCTTGATTTTTCCTTAATTACTTTGTAAGATTAATACAACAAACTATAGCGGATTCTTATATCCAGGATGTGAATTCCGATGGTAGGCGACATTTGGGAGTTGGGTTAACAATAATATGCCTATTGTGCATTCGAGTAGACTATGTAAGGGCTTAGTATGGATGTTTAAACAAAGTCGATAGCGAACGTTTGAACAGGTGTTTCTTCTGTACATACCGTACGAGAGTCATAATTTAAATTGTATCCATCATAGACCAGTTCTGTATGACGCTTGTAACTGCGCAACATTTGTACTAGTTGTACCAAGCGAGCGTACAGATTTTCTCTCAACATTCTTTCTCGACATTTTAGCACGAAAATCTTGCTTATCAGGGTCAAGTCGACTATTCCTAATTTTCATTATTCCTGAAACATATGATGACTAAAACAAGGAAAGGACTGTAGCACCTTATGAGACTAACAAAAGTTTATTGAAACGCAAGCTTTCGCAGACACAAGGAATGCTTCATCAGGTGAATGAGTGGGAATAAGTAAAACACACATTTATATCGCAGCATAGACTAACACGGCTACCCTCACTCGTTCTGTCAATATGATGACTAGAGAGTCATACATTGGCGATACACCGTTGTGTCACAGATGCGCATAGAACTGCGCAGCAAGTGAAAACCTTCGAATTCGTTATTCAAAAACACAATGGAACATACGTGACCATTCTGGAAATACAAAAAGTGAAGAAGAAACATTATAAGTACTTACTAAAAGAGGCATCGATTTAATCTAATCTTTTGTATACAAGTATACTTAGACGGAAACAGTTATCGAAAGGGTATTTCAGAATAGTACAGCAGTGCTCGTCTGCTTAACATATAAAAGCAATATATATTAGAATAAGTGGTTACACCGCGTCCCACCTTGAAATACTCCCTTTCCTAGATGGGTAAGTCCAGTGACGATGTTTTGTCTTTCTCCCCCTTTCTCTCCCCCCTCTACCCCTTTCTCTCTCCCTACCCCTCTCTCTATCTCTCTCTTTCTCTCCCTCTTCACCAGCGACTTTTCACGCCTCCATCGATGAGCTCCGCGTCTGCTTCTTTTAGCTAATTTTCAGATGGAATATTTAAAATTTTATTTTTCATGGTGTAAAATTGAAAAAAATTATTATAAAACAAAAAACAATGGTATAAATTGTTTAGAGCGTAAATGTTGGAAAAGGTGAATCATTTAAGTACACCGCCGATTTGATCTTAATGTTGGTAATAAATGACAAAAAAATAATTCTTTTCGCACGTGACTCCTCACCCTACATCGATGAACTAAACTGCTTCTTTTCGCCCGTATGTTGCGGGCAAAAACCGTGTATAGAGATGTGCTGCCCAATAATATACAAGACTATTATGCAAACACCTTAAAGAAAAGGTAACACGGTATTCCGTAACTAAGATTGGGATTTATAGAGTTTTTGTATACTTCGTCAGTTGCAAACAGTCATCGGACAAGTAGTGTAGAATAGGAGAACGGTGTCAGTGTGCGTAACATTTGAGACATTATAGAGCAATGTACATTCGCGCAAAAATTATGTAATGTAATGTAGAAATGTTTTATATAGCGCAGATATCAGTATCCATATACTCTCAGGTGTGCTTTACAGATACACAAAAATATATATTAAAAGATTAGGATAAAACAATAAGTGAAATATTTAAAAAACATTATTTTGAAAAAGATGATAATAAAAGATTAAAAATAAAAAATATAAATAAATTTAAAAGATGACAATAAAACAATAAGTTAAATATTCAAAATAATTTTTTAAATTATTATTTGTAAAACTTAGACGCGTTGCCATCAGAATATTTGTGTCACTACCGCGAAACAATGATTCAAGAGCGAAATATCAGTATGAAGGAAACGTCGAACTGGATGGAGGCTGAGAATGTGCCGGAAAAATTCGTTTACTCTTCGGCTTCTAGACTTTATCACATCAACAGTCATGTGCACAACGCCGCCACTGTTTCACACTGCGTGTAAGAGTGAAACGACAAGCCTTAAGATATTACATGATATACGGGAAAGCGCTATTATAAATACGAATTTACTAAGTTCGTTATGGTTGTACCCATTGATATGTCGTTAATAAATTTGCAAACCTAACACACGAAACAATACTAGATATTCATATTACGGTAATACAGTGATTCGGATTAGCTACAGTGGCGGTCGACGTACTGAAATTAGGTTAAAAGTTGACTCGTTCATTCGATTGTGTGAAGCTTATTATCGATGCTTAAACAAAGTCTAGACCGAATGTTCGAACAGGTGTTTCTTTTGTACACAGCGCTCGCGAGTCATAGCTAATGTACAAGCTATCCGTTATAGACCAGTTCTGTGTAGCGATTTAACTGCGCTAATTCTGTACCAGTAATAAAAACTTAAATAACAGACCTTCCAATATTCTTTTTCAGCATTCTAACACGAAAATCTTGCTCATTTCATGTCATGAAATTCGAGGGAGGGGTATCCCCCGGTGTTTGTGGATTCGAACTAGTAACCCTGGCATCTAAAACCGCAACCACTGAGCAACAAATTTATGACGAACAAATATGAAAATCGGCATCAAATTTCATATACGTGTATACTAGCGCGAGACGCAGTACAAAATTGACAAAACAAATTTACTAAATGATTTTATTCAACTTAAAAGCCTCCAAACTTTGAATTGGGAATCGAAACAGTTTAGTTTTGTGTAATTCTAAAAATTCTGAGTATAAAATGGCTAATGTGTTAAGCGTATTTTTATCATGGGTTATAAAAACAATGGGGTCCCTCAGTGACTCCAATAAAGGAGGCGCGATTTTGACCGATCAGACCGGAAGTGATTTAACCGTACTGTCAGAGTGAATGGATTAGTATAGAAAACCCTTACTATGAATTTAGAATTTGAGATGTTTTTAGCCGTGTAAGCTATATCGTATAAAACGAAAATTGAAGATAGCGGCATGGACTATCGACTGACTGGTAAGACCATACTTTTCATCCCCCATATGCCTACGTCACTTACGGTGAAATAAAATTGATTTGATTAGTCTAGTTATAATTTAGCTTAGC
>WURV02187003.1:1269-12734 GCA_011762755.2 Epimenia babai | reverse complement strand
TAATGGCTGAATTTGAACAACATTTTATCTTTAATGGCTGAATTTGAACAACATTTTATCTTTAATGGCTGAATTTGAACAACATTTTATCTTTAATGGCTGAATTTGCACATCATTTTATCTTTAATGGCTAAATTCGCACATCATTTTATCTTTAATGGCTGAATTTGCACATCATTTTATCTTTAATGGCTGAATTTGCACATAATGTCTAGGGAATGTGGTCTTTTGGTGATCTTGGTGTAAATAATAGCATTGTTGTTCCTTCAGTTCCTGAGTTTGGATGACACGAAAGAACACAAAAACATTGACATCAAGAATGATGGGCAGAATCTGAATAAAGTACGTGCTTCACACCAGACGGGAATGTATTTCTGTTGGTGATGGATTTTCTATTTGTTTAAAACAACTGTCAGGTACCAAAACCTATAACACAACCCCACAGTCTGTACTGTAGGATTCCAGGACTCGGTGTATAGATTTGTCATCATTTATCTGATGCTTGAAACATATCTACAATGTCTGTTCAGACTGTATGCGCCATACCCATCACACCAATGTCATTGATACCCCTCACTGAGGAAGAGAAGGGAGAAAACCCACTGTTTAGGTGAGTGGACAGTTTATTTCAGAGTAGTTCTAATAACTTCACAGAGCTTTGTCACCCTCTGTTTTTGCATCCTCCCGTGTCATGATTCTCATTGGCCAAGATATCACAGTGTGATTATCATTGGCCAGAATATCACACTTTTATTCTCATTGGCCACTATATCACAGTGTGATTCTCATTGGCCAGTATGTCACGGTTTAGTGATTCTCATTGTCCAGTATGTCACAGTTCAGTGACTCTCATTGTCCAGTATGTCACGGTTCCGTGATTCTTCAGTAAGCGGCGGGAAATTGTGGCAAGTCGGCGTGATTTTCGCCTCAACACGAGCACCCCACACCACAGTGGCCTCATGCTCCTGGAGATGACCCAGTCCAACCTAATACACTGCTCGTTCATGACAGCTGCGACTTCGACCCCCTTTGTTCAACCTCCACTCACCCACGGTCTGTCCATGCTATACCATATTATATCATATAAAATAATTTAAAAATTATTATTGAGGGATCAGTAATAAAAAGTATCTAAAATGGAGCAAAGGGGTCATTAATAAGGGAGCATCAAAACCGAGCACCAATAAGGGAGCATCAATGGGAGCATCAAAAGGGAAGCACCAATAAGGGAGCATCAAAAGTGATCATTAATGACAGAGCATCAAGAGAGAAGCACCAATAAAGGAGCATCAAAGGGGTTATTAATAAGGGAGTATCAAAAGGGAAGCACCAATAAAGGATCATCAAAAGGGAGCACCGATAAAGGAGAATCAAAAGGGAGCACCGATGAAGGAGCATCAAAAGGGAGCATCAAAAAGGAAGCAGCAATAAGGGAGCATAAAAAGGGATCATTGATAAGGGATTATCAAAAGCGAAGAACCAATAAAGGAGCATTAAAAGGAGCATCAAAAGGGAGCATCAAAAGGGATCATTAATAAGGGAGCATCAAAAGCGATCATAAATGAGGGAGTATCAAAAGGGAAGCACCAATAAAGGAGCATAAAAAGGGAGCACCGATAAAGGAGCATCAAAAGGGAGCACCAATAAAGGAGCATCAAAAGGGAGCACCAATAAGGGAGCATCAAAAGGGATCATTAATAAGGGATTGCTGATAAGCGAGCATCAGTAAAAAAGCATCAACAAGTGGGGAATTTGGTTGGTTGTTACCACAGTAAAAAAAATCTAGTGAGTTTCGATGAACTTATTTGGCAAGCTGCAGTATCGCAATATGTGTCTCCGCAGATTGTGTAGATCAGGGTGAGATTGACATTCATAACGATGGTCCATGTGACAACGATGAGGGTCACCACAGCTTATCTTCAGGTGAGTCGCCACGAATCTCATATCCATGGATACTGTTCACTCTTCACTGGTAGCCAGTGTGGTTCTATGAAGAGCTGGAGAGAAAAAGAAACAGAAAAACCTATACTTCTGATGGGACTCGAACCCTTAACCTCCACGTAACCGGTCTGGTGCTCCGCCAACTGAGCTACAGGGGCAAGTTTCTCCTGTGCATTTAGGTATTTAACACTGTTTTTTAGAACCACTGATGTTCAAAGTCCGTATATCATGTCAGCGATATACACAGATATCTGTAACAAGCATGATGATGTGCCATAAATTGATTGGCTGATTTTTGCGGTGTTTTCCTTATTAATATGATGGTAATGGGGGTAGCCAATGTGGTTCTATGAAAAGCTAGAGAGAAATGCGCAGAGAAAAACCTATACCCCTGATGGGACATAAACCCATGAGCCCCAGATAACTGGTCTGGTGCTCTACCAACGGAGCTACAGGGGCATGCTTTTTCCTATGCATTTAGGTATTTAACACCATTTTTTAGAATCAGTGATGTTCAAAGTTTGTATATCATGCCAGCGATATACACAGATATCTGTAACAAGCATGATGATGGGCCATAATTAGATTCTCACTTCGATGCCAGTCTGTACCGTGCATGATATCATGATATTATGATGATATGAACGTTACATTAACGTCTGCATGTCTTTGTTGTGGGTGAGAGATAGCGATGTCCTAGGATCGTGTAACTAAAGTGTTGCTGTATGTAACTATATGTATTATGTGTATCATAAAAATGTGCTTACTCGTGTTATCTTTAACAGTTGATGGCCCAGATAATGTCTCCAGTGATGGACACATCACAAATGATGTCAATGCTCCACAGGTAACTAACTATATGACCTTTACCTTTAAACAGGTATGGTGAAAATGCTGCCCCCTGTGCGATTCCGTGACTCAATTCATGTCGTCCCCCATGTTGAATGACTATGTTTATTATATAAGACAATATGTTTACCATGTGGAATATTCTGGTACCATCTAAAATAATATTTTTACCAGATAAAGGAACTGTTTACCATGTAAAACATCTAAGTACCATATAGAGTAATCTGTTTACCATGTAAGATCATCTGTTTACCATGTAATATAATCTTATATACCATGTAAAATAATTTGTGCACCATACCAAATAATCTGTTTACCATGTAAAATAATCTGTTTACCATAATAAATTAAACATGTTGAATAATGTGCTTTTATAAGACTACAGTAAGTGCCAGTTAGCCTATTGTTGACCTATATTACTAGTTGTTGATACAGTGAACATAAAATAACATGATTTTCTCGAGACACGTCTTGCCACATGAATGTCTCTCAACAGTTTAATTATGTTATTGTGGTCCTTGCCTCAAGAAATTTACCCCGTGTCTCTCTTTTCTCGAAAATGTTCAAATGTTCAAGGGGTAAAAATAAGGGAAATAAGTCTGTTACTCACAACTACTCAAAAAATAGTTATAAGGATTAAGATTAGTGGAAATTAAATGTGGGTGCGACATATAAATATTTCTGTGAATGGAAAAAACTGGTGAAAATTCTCCCTCATGCGCTATAATCACTAATGTTGTGATGTTGTGTTGTATGTTGTATATGTTGTATATGTTTAATAGTTGCATCGTTTATGTAGCAGGTGGATGGGTCAGTGGTTGCGAGACATTCGGAACGTGAGCGGAGACAGCCGCCACCATTCGTTGCTCACTCTGTCCCACAAGCGATTCAGGTCGGTCTACGAACGAGAGTCAACTCAACTTTCGTGACGTTTCTATCTAAAGGTTTATCTGTGAAGGAAACTTGGTCATTATTGGGACCCAGACCCCACAAACTTCAAACTGCTGATCTCGCGTTATTAACACTACACTTCACGCTACACTTCACACTAAACTTCGCGCTACACTTCACGCTACACTTAACGCTACACTTTACACTAAACTTCACGCTACACTTAACGCTACACTTCACAGTGCACTTTACACTCCACACTACACTCCACACTACACTCCACACTACACTTCTCACTACACTTCTCACTACACTTCGCACTACACTTCACACAGCATCTATCTTCACACTCCACTTGTACAAAGTATAAAGTGTTACACAGTACAAAGTTTTACACAGTACAAAGTGTTACACAGGACATACTGTTACACAGTACAAAATGTTACACAGTACAAAGTGTTACTCAGTACAAAGTGTTACACAGTACAAAGTGTTACACAGTACAAAATGTTACACAGTACAAAGTGTTACACAGTACAAAGTGTTACACAGTACAAAGTTTTACACAGTACAAAGTGTTACGCGGTACAAAATGTTACGCAGTACAAAGTGTTACACATTACAAAGTGTTACACAGTACAAAGTGTCACACGGTACAAAATGTTACACAGTATGTGTTACACAGTACAAAGTGTTACACGGTACAAAATGTTACACAGTATGTGCTACAGAGTACAAAGTGTTACACAGTACAAAGCTGTAAAAGTAACCGGACCTTCATGGCCAGAGAGAGCCCTTAGGGTGCTTTACCGCAGGGTGTATACAGGTTACACCGAGAACTGATCTTAAATTGTAACAATCCCCACCCGTTTGTCGTATGTATGTTCAGTCTTAGGTATTTGGTTTTATTGTTTGCTTGCAGCCAGTCGACCCACATGTTCTACATGACCCACACAGTGCTGGTCAGCTTGTACAGAAACCATTCTGTAAAGGTCTGTGTTACAACATTGCAGAGAATTGAACAGAAAAAAACTTTTACCTCAGAACAGAGATTGAATTCTCTACAGTTTTTTAAAGAACAACATTGTTACCTACCCCCTTTAAAATTATGTCAGAACATTGTAAGTTTATGTTGATCACATGACCAACAGATTAAGCAAAGGTTCTTGTTAGTGACAGTCTGATTATTTATATTATGTTTATCTTGCGTTTGGGTGTGTTGTGTGTGTTCTATGTTTGTGTATATTGTGTGTGGTATGTTTGTTTATGTTGTGTGTGTGGTATCTTTGTGTCTGTTGTATGTGTCATGTTCATATATGTTGTGTCTGTTAGGTTTGTATATGTTGTGTGCGGTAGGTTTATTTATGTTGTGTGGAATGTTTGTTCATTTGGTATGTTTGTTTATGTTGTGTGTGTGGTATCTTTGTGTCTGTTGTATGTGTGTTATGTTCATATATGTTGTGTCTGGTATGTTTGTATATGTTGTATGCGGTAGGTTTATTTATGTTGTGTGGTATGTTTGTGTATGTGGTATGTTTGTGTATGTTGTGTATATGGTATTTCAGTGTACATTGTATATATACTGTTATCTTTGTATATGTTGTGTATGTTATGCTTGGGTGTGTTGTGTGTGGTATGTTTATTTATGTTGTGTGGTATGTTTGTTCATGTAGTATGTTTGTGTATATGGTTTGCTAGTGTAAATTGTGTGTATACCGTTATCTTTGTATATGTTGTGTATGTTATGCTTGGGTATGTTGTGTGGTATGTTTGTTATGTAGTATGTTTGTGTATATGGTTTGCTAGTGTACATTGTGTGTATACCGTTATCTTTGTATATGTTGTGTATGTTATGCTTGGGTATGATGTATGTGGTATGTTTGTGTACATTGTGTGTATACCGTTATCTTTGTATATGTTGTGTATGTTATGCTTGGGTATGTTGTGTGTGGTATGTTTGTTCATGTTGTGTGTTTGTGTATGTGGTATGTTTGTGTATGTGGTATGTTTGTGTGTGTGGTATGTTTGTGTGTGTGGTATGTTTATTTATGTTGTGTGTAGTGTCTATTGTATTAGTTCAACGCGTTTTATTCGGAAGGGGTAGCTGTCTATATCTTGTGTCAGCCAATAGGATGTACAGTAGACCTTTTTGAAACTGTTGCATTGTGGGCAACATCATTGTTACCCCCGGAACAAACTAGACACAGCAGAAAATAACGAAAATTGAAAGTACTCGTATGGTGTAAAAATTTTGTCAGTTTATTTGCTGATGCATGTCTCAAATGATCAGACTGGTCTATACAGGTAAACCCTTCCGGCTACCAGCATCTTTAAGGAGGGGTGGGAAACGTAAGAAGCAGCTGGTCTCAGCTCATCCCACACAACCTCCGATATCAGAGACGATATGTCAATTATGTTAGTCATAGTTTTATGGATAAGACCGTGATATTGATGGACTGGTTATTACCAGACCGATTCGTCCTACCTCCTTCCTATCTTTGTTTGTTTATTGTTTATTTGTCAAAGACTACATACACACAGTGTTTATATAGTACACCATCGTAGAAATAGACTAGACCGATTCGTCCTACCTCTTTCCTATCTTTGTTTGTTTATTGTTTATTTGTCAAAGACTATATACACACAGTGTTTATATAGTACACCATCGTAGAAATAGACTAGACCGATTCGTCCTACCTCCTTCCTGTTTGACTGTGTATTGATTTGGGTCACAGGTTAACAAAACTGATTGATGCTACCTTAATGGGAGCGAACTATAGTGGTTCATGTATATAAATTGAAAAAATGATTGAGTTTATTTTTGGTCAAGTAGACATACTATTAAGCACATGGCAAGGGCAGATAATCATGTGGTTAAGGTGTAAGACTTGTATATTTTGCAAGTCTTTTATTTGATTTGCTGTAGTAAACGTCTGTGTAAGAAGATGGTTCAGTGCTTTATATCCTCTACTATATGTTTTATATTTTTTTTGCATCGAATAGCTGCTATCAAAATGCTTTAATGTCATTCATGACTTGATGACAAATCCAGATGTAATAATAAAAACAAGGATTTTCTGTTTGATAGTCTACAGATATATATGACATTTGTCCATGGTTGGGATATATATGAAGTTTGACTTGATGCTCTGATTCCAAAACGTAGTTCTCGTCAACGATCGAGTCCGTCCACAAATAAGTTGATCAACACAATCATGTTGACAGATTTAATTCACAATTCGATGTTAACAAAGCGATGGAATTTGCTCTTATATAGTGCACTAATCTGGAGATAACTGTGGTGGAAGAAACCTTACTTGTGGTACGATAAATAATATCTATCAAATCTGATATAGTAAACGCACAACTATATGTTTGTAAATGTATGTATCCCTTATACTCCTTGCAGTCATAGTAATCTTAAATTTGTGGAGTGTCTTTGATTGACATATATTGGGAGGGCACTAGAAATCAAATAGAATTCCATTTTCATTTAACGTTGTGGTAGGCTATGATATAACTTATTTGTATTTTTTATTGTGTTATACAATATAATTAGTTATCACAAGAAATTTATATAGGCGCTTTATAGACATACTAGTTATTGGGGCGCCTCCAAAACAAATGTGTTATTATTATGTACTTAATGACGATGATGACAACCATGATGGTATCATGGTGTGATGCGTGCTCCCTTTCTTGTCATGTTTTAGTTGTGTTATGTTGGTGTAATGACGTTACTGTAACGATATCGCTAACCTGGCTGGGCCGTTCCTCGACAATGTTTATATCAAAGGTAGTGTCTAATTGAAAGTGAATGTTTTTCCTCAATGGGTCGATAGTTTGGAGTATATTTTAAGGCTATTGTGGTGGCTACTCCATCTAAATTCAAATACAATAAATGACGCAGTCGATGGTAACTGGACGAAGCTGCCCAGAAACCCACTCAAGATTCCCGCCTACCCCGAGCTCGAGGAAATGTTTTGGGAAGAGCATAAACGGAGACAAGAGGTTTACAAGAAGCATAGGGACCGAGTGGTAAGTGTAATATTTCTTGTGGTATGTTACTTGTATGCTAATGTTGGCTGCATGTCTCTCCTTGTTACATCTTTTTTTTGGGTTATATTCCCTGCTGTGTTATATTATTCCGTTACTTGTTAAATCATTCATCTACTTGCCCATCTATATTACATCATTCGGCTACTTGCCCAACTATGTTACATCATTCGCCTACTTGTCCTACTAACTTACATCATCCAGCTACTTACCCAACTATGTTACATCATTCACCTACTTTCCCAACCATGTTACATCATTCGCCTACTTGTCCTACTAACTTACATCATCCAGCTACTTACCCAACTATGTTACATCATTCGCCTACTTGCCCAACTATATTACATCATTTGCCTACTTGCCCAACTCTGTTAGATCATTCGCCTACTTGCCCTACTATGTTACATCATTACTCTACTTGCCCAACTCTGTTACATCATTCGTCTACTTGCCCTACTCTGTTACATCATTCGTCTACTTGCCCTACTATGTTACATCATTAGTCTACTTGCCCAACTCTGTTACATCATTCGTCTACTTGCCCTACTCTGTTACATCATTCGTCTACTTGCCCAACTATGTTACATCATTTGCCTACTTGCCCTACTATCTTACATCATTCGTCTACTTGCCCAACTAGGCTACGTCATTTGACTATTTTCGCCAACTGTGCTTCATCTCCAGAAAATGATGGCCAGACACGAGGAGCTGATGGAAGAACCCGAGATGTTGGAAGAGGGAGAGGAAGAGGAAGAGGGAGGTTTATTCAACGATCCAGGTATTTACGGTAAGTCACATGACCCAATAAATCTTGCGTGTTTCGTGTGTTTTGTTACGATGAGAGCATGTCACTAAGTCTACGTAATTATCGATGCCATGTGCAGAACTGTGGAATAATGTCAGTTAACAGCAGCTTTTATCTTAATTGTCTTTGCTCAATAAATAAGGATTTTGTTTGCTAAACCATACGAGGCACTTTCATCCACTCATTTTAAGTATCTATTTAAAGTGATTTTTTCTGGTTGTTGTAAAATTATGCAAATTTTAAGATTTGTCAATTTCTTGTAATTTCGCATTTTTTGAATGCACCCCAAACTCTGCACCCCAAACTCAGCCTGCTCTACGGGTTGTTGTAGAAGACGCCATGGAAGCTGACAGTGACCCACAAACTGTAAACATCCACGCCACCGACATACACCGTAGCCACGACCCCAGCCCCACAGACGACTCACCTCTCCGTACGTCATGCAAACTTCTACAGCAATCTTACTTCCAAAATGTCTAACTGTAGAAAAACAGGATGCTTGTATCAATAAGTATCAATTTTTTATTCAATAATAAAACGATAATCTAAGTAATCCTGCGCAGATCAACATGTTCAACAGAAATATCACACTGCTATGTTTGTACCCAAAGGTATAGGTAAACTGTTGAAGCATGGGCATATCAACTGGGACGGGGGTTTCAAATCCTGGTCAATTTCAGTTGAGTTTTTCTTGGTATCTTTTGTCAAAGACTGAAAATTTGATTATATACGGCTACTAAAATCGACACACCTGTCTAATTGTCAGCTGCTCATGATAAATATAAAAAATAGATAGAATTATAAAAGAGAGAGGATTTATATTTGATACAGATGTCATACATACAATTGTAAAACCATGCTTGTCCTGGGTGTGGAATTTGCAACCTCTTCCGTTAATTTGGAGCCATTTATATCACGTGACGATGGTTGAAGAAAATAAAGATATGAATACGGTGAAACGGCATGTGTCTGCATGTCCTGCTGTGTTAAATCATGTGTCAAACAGCACATCTGTAGCTGTCACATGTACAGCAGATCGTGATCTAGAACTGGTCTGTATATCTTGATCTATAACTTGTCTCCTGTACAACAGATCGTGATCTAGAACTCGTCTGTATTTCTTGATCTATAACTTATCTCCTCAACAACAGATCGTGATCTAGAACTCGTCTGTATATCTTGATCTATAACTTGTCTCCTGTACAACAGATCGTGATCTAGAACTCGTCTGTATATCTTGATCTATAACTTGTCTCCTCTACAACAGATCGTGATCTAGAACTCGTTTGTAAATCTTGATCTGTAACTTGTCTCCTCTACAACAGATCGTGATCTAGAACTGGTTTGTACATCTTGATCTATAACTTGTCTCCTCTACAACAGATCGTGATCTACTGGCCACATCAATCGAGGCGGATGTTGTCTCAAGCTTTGAGGACCTCGTAAGACAACACATTGTGAGTTTTATTCATAGAAACACTGAGTGGTGCAATTTATTTAAATATATTCGTCAAAGTGTACTCATCATTAAACTAGCTGTCAAACAGACTCTGTGGGGTCTAATTGTGGATCTAGTCTATAATTATGTATCTTTTATCAAAGCTTTCTTCAATTGATGTCTCTAGTTACAATTGAAAATTGGGTTGATCAAGGGACACAACTATGAAATGTCATTGTTCTTTGTTTAAATCATTAAGGTGTGTCAAGCGGACCTAATCATGTGGTAGGTACAGGTTTTGCCAATAATTT
Organism: Epimenia babai; assembly: GCA_011762755.2. Lineage (NCBI taxonomy): Eukaryota > Metazoa > Mollusca > Solenogastres > Cavibelonia > Epimeniidae > Epimenia > Epimenia babai. Next base: position 2,443 of record WURV02187003.1, on the reverse strand, counting down.
GGGGGAAATTGTGCACAATGTAAGTATGTGGGAGATGCAAGAGAATGCCGAGAGCAGGGAATCACAAGGTAATGTACAGTGTTTTAGACAGCAAGTATCGACCAATAGAGGCTCCCGGATCCGCTTTAGAGGGAATTTATATGGCAGCTATTCAGCAATGATACAATACCCGCGACACTCGCGTATCATCCATAAAGGATGTTATGGTCTCATTTAAGGGATGGGTCTGCTGCAGCGATCAGGGATGAGTGACTTGCTGAGGGTCACAGAAAAACTAACAGTAACCGGCGAGCGGTAAGAGGCTGTCATCAGTCCACTGTCATCAGTCCACTGTCATCAGTCCAATGTCATCAGCCCACCACCATCAGCCCAATGTCATCAGTCCACTGTCATCAGTCCACTGTCATCAGTCCACCATCATCCGTCCAATGTGATCTGTCCAATGTCATCAATCCACTGTCATCAGTCCACTGTCATCAGTCCACCGTCATCAGTCCACTGTCATCAGTCCACCGTCATCAGTCCACCGTCATCAGTCCACTGTCATCAGTCCACCATCATACGTCCAATGTCATCCGTCCAATGTCATCAGTGCACCGTCATCAGTGCACCGTCATCAGCCCAATGTCATCAGTCCACCGTCATCAGTCCAATGTCATCAGTCCACCGTCATCAGCCCACCGTCATCAGTCCAATGTCATCAGTGCACCGTCATCAGCCCACCGTCATCAGCCCAATGTCATCAGTCCACTGTCATCAGTCCACCGTCATCAGTCCAATGTCATCCGTCCAATGTCATCAGTCCACTGTCATCAATAAGTAACTTTGAGGATTTTCTTTATACTTTTACATGCAATGTTTTTTGATGATATTCTATTCCTTGTTTCGTTTGTCTTCATTGTTTGTAGGAAGGATTTCTGATCAATGCGCAGCTTTACACAAACAGGACGGATTTGGAGAAGAGAGTTGCTCAGTGGGAAGAGAGGATCGTGCCAATTCTTGAAGATGAGGTAATGTGTATATCATCTTGTATAGACAGATGAGGTAGTGTGTATATCATCTTGTATAGACAGATGAGGTAGTGTGTATATCATCTTGTATAGACAGGTGAGGTAGTGTGTATATCATCTCGTATAGACAGGTGAGGTAGTGTGTATATCATCTCGTATAGACA
>WURV02186992.1:0-12734 GCA_011762755.2 Epimenia babai | reverse complement strand
AACCTAGGGTGAATTATTGAATTAATTACATCCCAATTCATAAATATCTCATTGCATGATACTTTTATGTTGTACTAAATAATAATTTACAATACAATAGTCATTCTATTTACTTTGGTTACCATTCATTATGTGCAAGTTACGGAAGGATAATTTTAAAAATACATTCACCACGAATAAAATTTTGCTATTTAGTAAGCCAAAGAATACGTTTTTACGTTATAGGTTCTACACAATTTCATCGAGAAATCAGATTCTGTGTTATTATCCATCCCTGATGTCGGACTCAATACCTGAGGTTGGGCTCTATACCCGAAGTTAGGTCCTATACCTGAAGCTGGGCTCCCTACCTGAGTTTAAACTCTATGGCCCAAGTCAGGTTCTGTACCCAAAGTTGGTTCTATAACTGAAGATGGGCTTATACCTGGAGTTGGGCTTTGTACCTGAAGCAAGGCTGTATACAGGAAGTTAAGCTCTATACATCAAGGTAGGCGTTATACCGGTTTTATATCTGAAGTTAAGCTCTAGAGCCGACATCTTTGTCCATATATTGAATCAATCATTGCCTGTCCTCTTTGTTTTATGGTCGTTATGAAAATTTGGTACCACTAAGGTGAATAATTCTTTGAAAGTCAGCAATTCATGAAGGAATACCAATAATCATAAAATTCCTTCTACAGAGTTCATAGTACACCAGTGTCCACGAAAGGGTGGTCTAAATACCGCAGGAGAGGGGGCCTAAATACTGCAAGAAAGTGGGCCTAAATACCGCAGTAAAGGGGGTCTAAATACCGCAGGTAAGGGGGCCTAAATACCACAGGAAAAGGAGCTTAAAGACCATAAGAAAGGGGCCCTAAATACCGCAGGAAAGGGAGCCTAAATACCGCAGGAAAGGGGCCTAAATACCGCAGGAAAGGCGGCCTAAATACCGCAGGAAAGGGGGCCTAAATAACGCAGGAAAGGGGGCCTAAATACCGCAATGTTGTAAAAGCAAAATAAAAACATGACGATTTCTCAGCGAGACAATGGAATTACGGAGGCGAACATTTACCTGCATTTTCTCGCGGCAGGCGGACAAGGCATTAATCACGAGCATGAAAAGAAACGGAGAAACATTCATCTGGGGAGGGGGGGAGGGAGGAACGGCGGGCGGATGGATATTACGCGATTAGTTAACATTGGCAATCTCGACGAGCCACGATCAAGTTACCAATTTAGCGCAGGCTCATAAAATCTTAATAATTCGTGACGACTATCAACGTAGCTTTTCCATTATCTACCTGCATTCTGCGGCCCGGCAACCTGAGACGCGCCACGCTGCTATCCGCTTCCTAATTAGTTGACATTCACGGCCAGGGGAACTATCGGAGAACTATCGGGGAACTATCGGCGTCTACGTTAGCGCCAGCGTCAGCCAGTCAGCCGCGTTCTATACACGCGTTTCTACGGCACGGCACGATGTATTGTGCTCGCGTCTCAACGCTCAACAATAGACCCACAATACGGCTGAAAGCAGGGGCGATTTCCCCCGGGGTGGTACACCTCAGTCTCAACACGACATCACTCTCGCTCCTTTTGTCTTGCGCGCTGTTCATACCTCGTGCCCTAATCATCAGCTAATCTCACCGCAGACTTCTATTAGAAACGTCGATTCACTTTTTTATCATGATCAAACTGGCTAATTAGATAGTCACGAAGGTTTCTCCTGCGAGATCGCAGATAAACTCATGGATAAATTCTCATTATATAAATTCTGTGCGTTGTGGTTGACTTCATTTAAATCCGTCGGTGAATCTTATCCATTAATTTGTTTATTAACGACCACCTCAACCAAAAAACGTATATTGTAAAAACATTGTGTTGTTTTGAGAAGTACTGGCAATCCATAATGAATTTCTGAGAATGTTTCTGTACAAGAGAATTATGGCATGTACAGATTTAATCATTTAAAAAGAGCGCAATTTTTTTCAATAGAGCTAGAATATTAGTAAATATAAACAAATTGGTAACTTCACAACAACAACAAAAATATCCTTCAGGTACTTTTTATTTAATATTTTACGCAAAAAGTCAGCTATACCGAGTTCAAACTATCAATTTCCGAGGTCTTGAAATACGATATGTTATGGAAGTGAGTTTTTTGTTATTTTAACATGGGCAAAGTGGATATTAATAGAGAGCAATTGCAAAATCTATTAGTGGAGTTCATCTTTTTGCACATGAGTGGTTTCATTTAGCCATGCAGCCAGCATCTGGTACGCTCGACCTAGCACGCCAGAGTTCTACACAAAACAAGGAAGGTGGGAGGGCCTCCACTGGTGGGAGGGGGGGAATCGAGAAGGGTTCAGAAATCCTGATCAATAATCTATATAACATTCTTAACAGAGTCGAATTTCTCGTAAATCTATTTTTTTCATTGGATGGCCCGAATGAGATTGTTTAAATCTGTAGCAGACACCCTTTTTGTCTCTGCTGACACCCTTTTCGTCTCTGCTGACACTGAGAAATATAATCAAGTAGTCACAATAAATATCATGTAAGAATTCACTTTCATCATTGATCAGCTACTCCCCAATCTCTATAAAAATGTCATATTCAGTCTGTGATCAGAAGCAGTTTCAGTTTTCTATTCATCCATTTGAACAATGAAAACAAGACTCAGTGGCTGTAACCATTCCGCGTATATTTTGTCATGCCAGACTTGCTCTTTCAGACATGCTAACAGCACCCCTGCAGACAACAGCCGGAGCAAAACGCTCGATTTATTATGGATGGGCATCGATGACAGCTCGCTAACTGGGTACATTGTACAGGTGAAATCGCCGTACGGTTTACATGAATGATAGAGAAAAAAGTGACACATGAATAAATGCCACGCCATTCGAATCATGAGTGTCTGAACAGAGCTGCATGGAGAACTGTTCGAGGCACGGGTGTCTGAAGAGAGCTGCATGGAGAACTGAACTGCAATGCTGTTACTTGCTGACAAATCTCTATTGCCCAATTTTTATCTGTATATTCAGAAAATCTTGCATCTGATCTAATAATTTCCAATATAGGATTTTAAAAAAGCTTTTATAATAAAATTATAGCACTCTGTTTCAGCAAATTACGCAACCAAAAGTGTCGACTGTAGCAACATTATTTGATAAAAATAGTGTCGTATATAAACTCTTCGTAAAATATGTAAATGACATGTATTTGAGAGTTATGTTTATATATTTCGAACTGTATTGTATTTGTTAAACAAATTAAAAGCAAAAATGATTATGAGTCCAGAAAAAAAATCGAACAATTAACATATCAAATGTGAAAATTCTGTATTACCGAGACAATCAACGTCAGGATGGAATAACCTGAATGGAATTAAAGAAAATACGAGGGTAATTGACTATAGATTGAATACTTGTAGACTATTTGACATATTGGACATACAACTAAATGGTTGTCACTAAAGCCGGCTATAAGAATCGTAATTGGTGACATTGATGTGAATGATCACTTTGATGATGTCCTTCTTAACACGAGTTTCCACATTCCCTCCTAAGTTAGTTACACATAGGTTGCTCACCACGGTAATCATTGTGTAGGCCACTCTTGGCCCTTTACAAAGCTAGCCTATGTGGTTAACATGACAATTGAAAAAGTCTCACCGTGAGTTCGAGTTCGTCGCTGTTCTCAGCCTTGACGGCGAACGGCCACCAACCCTTGACTCGTTTGTGTTTGAACAGCGACATCTGAGGCACCCCGGGCTTCAGCATCTCGAGGCTGCATTGTTTAGCGGACTTGGCACCGCGGGGGAAGCGGTTCAAGTCGAGGCTGAGTGATCCTACCAAGTATCGAAATTGATCCGTTGATCAATCCAAAATATTACTCAACGGCAGGCGTCATATCTCGCCTGATGTTACCTTATAAAATATCAAAAAATTCGCGATTGGATTAGAAAAGAAAATCGATCTTACCTTTCTATTCACATAATAGATCATAGAGATCTCAGGGGTTTCCCAAACTTTGCCTCGTTGGTGCACCATAACTCTCTGCAGCTCAATGCTTTTATTACCAACATATTATCAACATAGATGTTAAAGAAAATTTCATTGATGAGGAAATGGGCCACAATAGCGCACTAAACATATACTCACCAACCACTCAACATGTGCTCCCAGTGCACTAAACGTGGGCTTATGACCCACTCAAAATATGCTCCCAGCACATTAAATACGTGCTCATTACCAACTCACCATGTGCTCCAAGTGCACTAACCTTGTATCCACGACCAACTCAGCAAAACATACTCATGACCCACTGAACATGTGCTCACCACATATATGTTGGGAGTTTACTGTTTTAGAACCACTGGTACACAGGATAATATTTATATATTCATTATGATTAAGACATGACAAATAAATGAACGATACAGATATCATACATGTAAACATACATTTAAACGTACATGTCAACGTAATGGTATCGATCTTCCAAAACAATACAATACCTTCTGATGTACCCTCTAGTCGCTACACCCTGCACACCATTGTGTTGTGCGCGTGTCATAATAAGGAACAAATTTTCGCATAGCTCTGCACACATAAAATAAAGCTCATGTAAATCACGACTGACTGCCACAAATGTGCGATCACAGAAAAATTAAATAGTCCATGAGAAAATACACACCCAAGAAGTCATCAGCAGAGAAGTGGTCAGCATCCCACACCTGGAGGCTGAATCGAGGTGGGATACGAGATTCTGTTTCATCCCATGAAAGAATCGTCTCTTTTCTCGATATTACAATTTTCTCTTCAGCCACGAGATACTCGAATGGGAAGATAAAGCGCCAATTAAAGTTGCCCTCTCCAGTGAGAGACCTAGATAAAATGGTACATGAAGTGTCAGTAAAAGATGCCTTCTCCAGTGAGAGACCTAGATACAATGGTAATTGAAGTGTCAGTAAAAGATGCCTTCTCCAGTGAGAGACCTAGATACAGTGGTAAATGAAGTGTCAGTAAAAGATGCCTTCTCCAGTGAGAGACCTAGATACAATGGTAAATGAAGTGTCAGTAAAAGATGCCCTCTCTAGTGAGAGACCTAGATACAATGGTAAATGAAAAGTCAGTGTGTGTCACCCTCTCCAGTATAAGATCTACATACAGTTAAAAGCTGCCCCCCCCCCCTCCCTGTAAATGACCCACATACGCTAAATACAATAAAATTTTTGCTCATGATTCATAAGATAAAAATGTTGTTCACATTTGAAACCCTGTGTTTGCTTTTTTGCACTGAGCCATCGAGGTGTGATGACTTTTCTGTGTTTTTATTTTAACCTTTTTTGCTTAATCATACAGCTACTAATAATAAGCTGCCTTGTTTTAGCCATTATCGTTGGTGTGTATGCATTTACAGATTACAACCGTATGTGTAATGTCGTGTATAATGATGCTAAGTTATTCCATCATGAAACATTGAAATTTTCCATCAGCATCACTCAATCGATATACAGACAGACTTTTATTTACAGATCAATAGGAAACCCCAAGTGTATGTGTCATTGACTCCGATTGACCTCAGGCTGTGGCAGTCTTGATGATAAACAGCCTTGATGATGCAGCAAATGGAAAGATGAAGGTCACGATCGTTAACTCAGAGAACACACATACAGGTGAGCTTAAATAAACCAAAACCCTGTGTAGTAAAAATGTATACAGTTTAGTAACAAAATGATGGCTTCAAATTGATGTAGTGAACTACGGAAGATCGAGAAGTCATAAAATAGTGTATAAAACTATTTGTGGTTTCAAATTGGTAAATTAAGTGATAGTATATTCTATTACATCCTTTAGTTGAGAAAAAAAGGGTGAGAAATGAGTGGCGAAGTCTGAGTGAATAGCGATCGTAACAAATTTTACTCAATTCAATCAATACATGCTTAAATGATTAATGAGTTAAGATGATTAATGCTGGAAAACCAACAACATGTAAAAACTTTCTCTCTCCTGCCACTACCATGGAGATACGCCGGCGATGACATACCGGGAACTGTTTAATACATTACATCTCGTGTCATGACAGATTTCTGTGATTGGGTGTTTAGCTGATAATGCCACAAGCTGTTGTTTACACTTCCAGTCCAGACTCATCTATCCCCAACCATGATTCTAGAGCTAATGAAGTCAAGCAGACGACAGATCAGAATGGAAAAAACAGTGCAGCCAATGAAATGATTTCATATTGGAGCAGAAACATCGATATATCATCATGATTTTCTAAGATAAATATTGTTACCGGAGACATGTTGAATTAATTAAACACTCCACATTCAATTTGCACTAAAAATTTATTAAATAGTCTTGAATATTGACATCGTTTGATATATTACAAAATCATGTTTTGTGAATGCAACTGGGTATTTGTAATATAACAAAAAACCAGACACGAATACTTGGTTTTACAGAGCACTAGATTATAGTTATCCCAAGCTTTAAGATGCTGATGAAACTTTATGCATCATCGGGTTGTAAGTGCTGTATTTCTCGTTTGAGACAACAACAGATCGAGTACTTGTATATCATTTTAGCAAGAGCGATATACAAACAAGTAGTCTATTATTTCAATAATAAGTGCGTTGATATAATTTATTATGCATTTGGTGAACTCTCGATCTGACATTTAAGAGAAAGTTAAGTGTGGAACGAGTCGATAAGACATCGATAAACGTCAGGTGTTATGGCAATCCACTACCCTCCAGCGATAACATTTATGGGCAAAAAATCGAGCCAGCAAAGTACAAACTAAAAAAAAACAATAGCCGAATCAATATCACCTCGTTCTCGTGATGAACTTAAAATGTGACTATTATAAAATCATTATGAAATAATCTCCCTGCTATCATTGCTTCACGTGATTTCACCCTGGTTTCTAGTAATTATTCTTGTGTGCACCGATATTATATGTATGTGGCTTTAAGCTGGCATTAACGCATTGTCTGCGTCATCATTGGCCTTTTATGAAGTGAGTTAAGGCTGCGGTTATTGCGATGTGGCCGAAATAGTTAGAGGCGTTGATTAGTGGAGAAATCTTCATAGAGCAATATTAATTAGATGAGCGAATATTTACTGGCATAAATAAATTCATCAAGTTGACTGATTGTGTTCGATTTGAACAGATTTCGTTAAATTTGCTGTCGTCTGCCGGTCTAGCTGAGTGGTGCCTCAGCAGCTCACACGACAATTTAATCAATCAAATTTATTAGAAAAAAAGCCACAACATTATCAAAATAAATTCGACTCATCATATTTTATTGAAATGACGCTACTATATGGAATTGATATTATTTGATCCCTCCGGTATAACATCTGAAAGTATTCAAAAACACTCAATCTTTAACATTTTGTGCTGTCAACAGACAGACATTAACTCAGATTTTGCAAGCCATAAAAGGGAACCAAATTTGATCAAATTTTTCAAACCGTAAAATAAAAAAAATTTTTTTTACCAATTTGGTATACCAATTAATACCAATTCTCTGATGTTTCAAGGTCTTTAAAAAATGATAAATATCCGCATAAATTTTAATACATTATGTAATTTATTCAGATTAACTAGTGACTGCGGGTCAGTTTCCGCTGACTCGATTGCACTGCAGCAAATCGTACTTAATCGCAACAATATGCTTCGAACGATAAGGAGTAAATACCCCGCGCTTCACCTTGTTATTACCCACATGAGCGAGTCCATCGTGAACAATGAACGAAAATTTCAAAGAAAGAAAAATCTCGTACAGCCGCCACGACGACCATGGACAGACGTACGGCATCGCATGAACGACACAAACCACGCGGATCATGTTACGCCTCTCAGCGTTTGGAACGCCGGAGACAGACGGCAGCCTTGTTAGGTCGCTTGATTCGCTGCTCGGAGGCACGTGTTTTTTACCAAAGAATGAAAAGAAAACAGCGTTTTTTTATTGTGAAAATCACTCTCCCCCTCGACCTTAGTGCTGCGCCACGCTGCCCTTCTGTTCCCTAATGCATGTAATATCAAATTATGGATTTTTAACGTACAAATGGCATTTTTATTGATTGGTGGAATAATAGAAACTGGCTGAAACACTCAGATTTATGATGCAAACTGGTGATGCAACCATAATAAATGTGTCAATTTATATTTACGATGGTATAATGGAAACACAATCAATAATAAAGAAAAATTCAGATGACTAAATGTCCATCTTGGATAATACATATTAATATGTATGTTATTTTGAATAAATAGTTCATTCTTTATGTGTCTCGATTATTCATTTGGATGAATAAAACTATAATAAATGTATATTAGTTATTATGAATTTATGAACTTGTAGTAACTTCATACCTCCATTGATTGCCCGAGAATTGACAAAAAAACTGTACAAAAGGTCCAGGGATAACATAAGAATTACCTCCGACCCACAATAAATATCCGTATGGTTATGAAAATTTAAACTGGCCCATAGTAAATATCTGTGGACAATGTGAGAATCACAGCTGACCCACAGTAAATGTCCGTAAAGTTGAGAATATAAACCAACCTATAGTAAATGTCCGTGGACTACATGAGAATTACGACTGACCTGTAATGAATGTCCGTGGACTCCACATCTTCAGGTCCCTTAAGCCAGCCCTTCACGTAGATGTCACTCATCTTTTCACCAGTAAAAAACGCATCATCTTCTAGTATCACATCATCCGTATTCCATATAATACATCGCAGTTCATATCTAAAAACACACAGTCACTTCCATTCTGAATTATTATCTGCAGGAAAATGTAGTCACACTCATACAGGCCATAAGATAAAGTCATCATACATCTCTGTCACTGACATGAAGGGACAGTCGAAAAATTTTGCTTGAAAACAATATGTAAACTATTCGGTGATTCAATTCATCTCCGATTAGCGTTTATAGATGGATGAAACACATATTTCAATTCCAATCGGCTCAATTTGATTGTAGACAACTTATTTAGGCCCGATTGAGCTCATTTTAGCTCCATTCAGCTCATTTCAGCTCCATTCAGCTAATTTTAGCTCCAAAAAATAGCTGATATAGACAGCAAACCATTAATCGTGACACAAAAATCTGTATAAAAAACTAGATAAATTTCATCAGTTGTCAATACAAACTGTATTTGGGATATAGCTGATGGTACGATACACTGCACACAAGCAGCAACAGATACAAGCCAAATGTCCGTGGAAATTTTGTCACAATGAAATCTTGATGAAGAACAAAAGTTGTGGCATTAACGTACGTACCCTTTAGGTTTTCTTGGTGATATGTCCACGGGTGCATCGGGCATCGGCATGTCCATGGGGAACATATCCACCCACATCTCCAACTTACCCTACCCAGACATGTGAGGCAGACGTGGCAATCATATACAATGAACAACATACTAACATTGAACAAAAATTTCAATAGAAGATATACTCACACTGGAATAACATTGAATATATAATAGAGAACATCTCACGTGGACATGGATACTTTCTCCATAAATATAAAATAAATGTGTAAAACAACAATTTAATAAAGGTATTAAAATACTCAGCTTTGGCAAAAACAAAAACTTGAGGGGGCAACTTTTAATTACATTTTTAGAAAGGTTTCTTTAAGATAAGAAGATCAACATAAAGCAATCAATGTTGGTAGGAGAGAAATAAATGAAAATGCTTGTGTGTATAGGAACCTTATTAACATTCAAGATTGACATACCAAAGCGTGCAATTCAATGAATGTCAGGAAAACATATAAAGATATACGTATCCATAAATACTTTCTGTCTTCTGAAGTCTTTCTGTTTTCTTACATGTTTATTTGATAATGATGTTTACGAATGTTTCCAAAGGAGAATGACATTGACGCAACATTAATTTAATCGATAGGAATAAATTATACTGTTGACTGGACACACAGTGAGGCATGGAGAACCGATGGCCTGGAAGGCCAAATATGGTCCATTTTTCTTGAGATAGACCCGCAATCCAATTAATTATCATGTGGCCCATCAAGTCTTGCCACTAGAATGTAGAAGATCAACTTCAACCCCTGATGAAGTTTTGTAGACCTGCATCCCATAGCATAAGAATTACACATTCTCATTAAGATGAGATAAACTCAGCAATTTCCGAAGATGCGTAAAAACAGTGAGAGTGCGTGGCTCGCAATTTTTGGTTAGATTCCCTCTGATTGGTTATCCAGAGGTCGTGGGTTCGAGTCCCATGCCAGGTTCCGGTTTTTCTGATGAATCTGATGAAGAATACCTGCACCCGTCAAAGTACATGTGAGAGACATACGACAGCTCGTGCTACCCTTAATGTCAATGAGTAGAAAAAGGTGTTACCTCTTTATGGTTAATACTTAACAATATGACTAATATGGCAATGCACTCGTCTACATTCGGTGTTTCTCTATGATGAGGAAGATTCAAGATGAACTGGCAAATAATCAATTATGAAGAGATTGATTGAAGGATTATTGGATTTGAATAGTCTCTTTTGTAAACTCTGAGTATAATGGAGAGAGAGACCTGCTCAATGCCGGGTTTGTCAGCATTATACAATGCGCGCGTCTCGACGTGTTCAGGAACAAGTTGGGTGCCAACGTTAGGGATCTCGTCCCAGTGCCTGAGAGCTTCCAACGCCGTGTGTTCATCCGTGGGCATCATCACACCTACAGGGCAATCATGATGATGTCACGAATATTACACACATCTATCTGGACATACAGACGTTGGGACATCTGGACATATGGACAGACTAACTAGGGACAGATGAACAAACTGATGTTTAAAATTTACCAGTGGCTTACCGGCGCCTGTCATAGATCTGCCATCCCCCCACCCCCAACTTAGAATTAAACGTATTGATGGAGATTGTGCTTCTAATTTCTAATGTCATTAATAACTAATTCATCCGTTTCACTTCCATTTTGGGTCTTTAAGGAGGATATGAAATATATATCAGAGTCACTCCGAATACTGATTCACTAGGTCACTTAAGGTCTTTACAAAATATGCAATAAACTAAGGCGAAAAGCAGTTTGAACAGGTTATTGTCATTTAATAAAGCATAGTCTTATTGATTTCATGCCACTTTTGAAGGACTATTTACACAACAAATATAACTAACTGCATGAACTATGACCTCTGTCAATCAGAAATGACAGGACACTTGAATTGACTTCCTTGACACGACCCTGAAGCTAGTGACACGCGACGGAGTGACTAGGGGCTGTGTACCCTAGTGTACCTCATATCCCCAAAATGAAAACATACTCAGGTTTGTTTGTAACATATCCAGCAGAGTTTTGGACACTTCCGTGGTGAAATGTAATTACATTATTATTAATGTCAGTGATAGGAACCTCTAGCCAGTTATGACTGCCTTTGGCGGTGGATGGCTGCCGTAAACACAACTTTTCATCATCTACTAATCATCATTATGTGTTTGTTTTGTCGGCACCAGTAGTGCAGTGGGTAGAAGCATGGCTCCTCATGCAAGAGATACCAGTTCTCCACAGACCACTTATTTTTCCTGCTCCTTCCACCATGTAAAAAGAGTATAATTCTCATTCTTGTATATCAAGAAATATTCGTATCAAAGTTGATGATTCATAATTTCATAAGGCATAATATATAATGAGGCATGAGTTTAAGTGTGACTGACATTTACTACCAGATATAAAGTAGCATTCTAACTCTGCCTTCTCCTTTTTGCTCTTCAGAATATAAAATTAGTAGAATGTACTTTTCCATTTTTCTCTTCAGAATATAAAAATTACTCCAATGTACTTTTCCTTTTTTCTTTTCAGAAGAAAAATAATTTGCTATTCCTTTATTCTCTTCAGAATATAAAACTGGTAGAAGGTACTTTTCCATTTTTATTTTCAGAATATGAAAATTGCTCAAATGTACTTTTCCTTGTTTTATTTTTAGCAGACAAAAAATTTGATATACCTTTTATCGCTTCAAAATACAAAATTGGTAGAATATACTTTTCCATTTTTCTCTTCAGAATATGAAAATTGCTCCTATTTACTTTTCCCTTTTTGTCTTCAGAAGACCAAAATCGGTAGAAAATACTAACAATGGCTACGAGTAACACTCAGTTTCCAACGACTGTAATATACAAGGAGTATGAAACCAGGTACTGAAGTATAATAATTAATTTGTATCCTGAGAGATTGCGTTATGTAATGCGTATCCAGTAGGGATGTTTAGCGGTGAACTCTGACAAGAATTAAATGAGCCGAATCAGCATCATTGACATTTTCTTCATTGGGTCTATCCAAGGTAACCAAATAAACAAGCCTTCCTTTATTATAACAATTTGCAGGGCAATCTCCGTCTGTTTGATCAAGTGATGAGATCCAATACCCACAACATCTGGTCATTTCCTGATCATTCTATCACCCATTTGCCCGCCACGGTCCACCGAGAAAATGTCTATAAATACTTTATAATTAATATTTATAAAACAAACACTGAATCATTGCGACATCTTTTTCAGGTGATTTAAGGTAAATACGCAACACAAAAAGTCTGTCTTTCCTCTTGACACATGTCAAACAACTCAAGTTTACAGCCACATAATAGGAATAATTGGTATTTTTTTTTATTTTAGTGAGCCAGTATATTATGTATGTATGTATATATATATATATATATATATATATATTACAGTATGCTTACTTT